>APFE030969224.1:662-120485 GCA_000404065.3 Pinus taeda
TTGGGTAATGTGAAATGAATACATATATTATGAAATAATGGAAGGAGACCATATCCTACCTAATATTCAATTTGAAAATGTAAGTGGGGAATTTGAATAATGGAAATCATGAATTTTATATTAGACCAATATTTCTCAATATTTTCAGATAATGTAAACATTAAAAAAATTTGTAGGATAAGATTTAAGTGGGGCATTACATACACCCTTCCTTCAGAAAACTTCGTCCCGAAGTTAAAATGAAAATATGCAAGGAATTTGAAAGCATAGAAACCAGAGAGAGTTATAGAAATAAAATCTGATAAGTCCGACAATGACATTTCTTCCCATCAAAAGTCTCCAACTGATCTATATCCTCCTATCCACCCTGGCCTACTTCCGTTCCCACCCTATATGTCCTCTGTAGCTTTATCAATGGCAACGACCATACTAACCACTAATAAAGCCGACATGGTGGGAGTGTCGAATACATCGACCTAACTTCCCTAGTAGGCAACTAGCAATCGTCATCACACATCTAGGGGAGCGTGTCCACCACTTCCCTCCCACGATTCCAGGTTTTGGAGGATACACAGTGGGAAATTCCTCCACCCCTCCTGTAGAACTAGGGTCAATACCCTAATATAGACCACACTATAGAGTTGGTTGGACTTGTCATCAAATAATCCAGTCAGGTCGTCTTGCCAGCTGTCATTTGCATTTTACCCATGTCATAAGAGTGCATAACAAGTAGATACCAAATGTAGTAAAATAATGTACATTATAACTTCATCATGAGATGTCTCGTCCTTCCCTCTTGGCTATCATATAGTTCTTTTTCCCCTGCGGGTTAGCTCTCATTCATGCATTTATATAACAATAAGACATATAATCATCACATTACTAAGTCTAGTATCCATGTGTCAATTTGGGAATTTTCACTAAGTCATTCATTTAAATAAATCATATCCACTTGAGCTATATATGAACCAAAATAATTTTGATAAGTTATGTGCTAGATAATCCATCACTAGGTGAGTCATACATGTAGTCCATGTATCAACCATTTCTATCATCAATATCAAATTTATCAACTGAGTCATATGAGTAGTTTTATGTGTCAAACCAAATGCATCAATATTGCATAATGTTCATAAATAAATAACATGGAAATAGAATCTTAACATAGGTAGCTATCTAAGTCAAGATAGGCATCGCAGATGCTCAAAAAGTGAGGGGTAGTCATGATGCATAGTCTTTGCATCCTCCCAGGTAGCAGATCCTGGGCTATACTTGTCCCATTAGACCTTAACTTGGTCCACCGTGCAATGTCTGAGTTGCTGAACCCTACAGTCCAATATACGTAATGGTTCTACCATTACAGTTCGGATGTCCGAGACCTGCAAGTCCTGCCAATCCAGTTTGTGAGATTCATCAGAAACATATTGTCATAAAACAAATACATGAAAAACATCATGAGTTTTATGCAAATGAGATGGTAATACAAGACGATAGGCAACTGGTCCAATCTTCTCTTTGATCCTAAAGGGTCCTATGATCCAGGTGGATGTTGGTGGCCACCCACCTATCCCATTTGGACCCCCGCAACTGTCTCTCTCAGCCTTTTCAGTTTCCTAAATTGTAACACAGTTACTATTTTTAGCAGTTTTTCGGGTCCTGAACTTCGGGAGCCGTTTTGAGGCCCTAAACGATGCTTTTTGGGAAATATGGGGGCAACATGGGTCCATGGACTAATGTTTCCCTTCCCAAAGTGGTAGTTCTCAGATAGATCTTTCTAACGAGCTATCGTACGCGTCAAACGGAGATCGTATGCCAAAGTTACGACCCCGGGAAATTGATGTACCAATTTACCCAAAACGGGGCCCACAATTTGGCGTTTCATCTTCTAAGGGTCGGTTTTGGAATGTGAAGGGTTTTCCATTATTTCTCAATAATAAATAGGCCTTCGAGCCTCATTGTAACACAAGTTTTGAACAGTTCAGAGACATGTAGCCGCACATCTCTTCTCAGAGATAAGCTACCATCGTCCTAGCTGATTTATTCCCAATTCTGGTTGTAAACATATTTCGGTATTTTCCATTAATGAAATGAAGTGTTGTTTCCGCTGCATCTCTTTATTTATGGTTATCACATCTCTGTATTTATGGTTATCTCTGTAATCTATTGCGTTCCTGTTTAAATCCGGATCATACAGTCTGGTAGTTTACAGCGCAGTCCAGAAAGAAAATCACCAACCCTTAATACATTCTATGGGGAGGTATATATACAAAAATGAGATACAAAATATCTAGTTGATGAGTCTCCATGAAATAAATTTCATCACCAACTCTTTAAAGGAAGTAGATGAAAGAAATAAATGTTGTAGTAAATATTTGTGTGTAGCTGTCTATTTTGTCAGATAAATTTGACTTTTTGGACCAACTGAGTCGGCTGCGGCTGTGCCTTTGATTTGCGATTTTTGGGCTTGCTGTCCAAGTGCTTTGCTGAGTCACTGCTTCGACCTCCTCTACCTACTGCCTTTATGCTTTGTTTGGTGCCTGTGTACTCAATTTTGCTGACCTGTAGCTAACAAAAATCTGAGGCTGAAAAAAGAGGAAAAAGATCAAAATTACCTGGGAAAAATTTCCAGCATTGCTTGCCACCAATCCTCAGGAGGCAACTTATGTCTTTGTATTTTTATGAGTGCTTCATCAGCCTCTGTGTATCTATAAAAATTGGGTGGGACCTCAAACAGATGATTGATTTCATGCTCAATGTAAAACAAGTTTTCTAATTTATCATAAAGAGATTGTCCAGAGGGAGGTCCTGTCTCTTCTGAGGTACTTGAGGATGCTGTGATCTGATTGGAAACATAGTTGTTGATCCTGGTAGTATATTGTTCACAGGATAGTAGTTTTCCAGCACTAGTCAATAGGTTGGGTAATCCTCTGGTCTGCAATGCTGTCATCTTTATCTTGAAGTCGTTTATTTCTGCTTGCATTTCCTGGCACTTTCTCTCTAGAGTTTGCACAAAATTTGTCAAGATCAGTATCTTTTTTGCTGTCAGAATAGTATATGTCCTACTATTGATGTCTAATGCTTCCAACTCCTCTTTGATATGAGTGTTCAGGAAATGAATCATTTTATTGGCTTGCTCGAGCATATTTCCCAATGTTTCCCTAGCCCTCTGAGTCTCAAATTGAGCTAGACCTATCAACTCTATTTGCTCATGTATGGCTTGAATTGATTTCCATTGATCAGTGATTGCTTGGCCAATCTTGGCCCACAGAATCTTTTTGATTTCAGCTAGAGCCTTTTCTAAGGTAAGCTCTTTTTCTAAGGCCTTTATTTTGCTGTCCAAGGCTTTTATTTCTCTTTGTTTCTCAGCCACTGTCATCTTGGACTTGTCATAGCGCCTCTAGCTTGGCCAACTTTTATTTGGCCTCTTTCACCTCTGTGACCTGACTTTCTAGCTCTTTGACTACTTTCATCATCTCTTCCATACTCATGCTAGATTCTGGTGCTATTGCTGCTGCTGCTATGGTTGATGTAGTTGTTGTGGATGCTGAAATGATAGGAGGGATCGCTGCTGCTTGTGTGGGAGGAACAATGACAATAGTTGGGGCTGTTTGATGGGGCTGGGAGGTCAACTCTCCCTGCTTGCCCTGCAATGCTCTCTCCAACTCTCCCTCCATCTGTATTATTCTTTGATTCATCCTCATGAGCAGATCCATTGTATCATCAGCTTCTTTTTCTTGCACAAGTTCTACAGTTTGAGGGTGGATAGTTGCAGGCAGCTTTGATTGTTTTCTGAGTGCAGCAATATCATCTTCTTTCTTCTTCATAAGGGCCTTGATGCCCTTGGGATCCTTAGGATCATGCCCTAGATCCACAATAATTTCCTCCAATGTATTTATTCAGTTATCTTTGGCCGAGGAAGAAATTCTCTCCAAATCCAATTGAGTATTTGTATTTTTCAATGATTCCTTTAGTTGATGTGCCAACATAGCCTTGTCTGCTAGAGTGGCATAGACTATTTCACCTGTTTGCTCGTGTAGCTCTATTTGGTCCATTGGGTGTATGTCCTTGGAGAGGACTTCCAGGTTTGCCTTTATGTAATCTGCAACTGTTTTGGACTGTGGAACTTTAGGCTTAAAATGAGTTAGAATCATCTTTTCCTCCTTGATGTCATAAGCTGCCATCAACCTTTGCTGTTTGGAGGGTGTTTCTTTCAGGAATTGATCATACAACTGTATTCTTAATAGCTCATTCTCGGCCTTGATTTCCATGAAAGTTCCTTCAATGCCAGATGGTTGTTTTCTTTGCTGTCTAGAGGAAGACACCTCTGTACTATGCTGCCTACCTTGCTCCTACTGGAATGAGCTGGTAGCTGTTTTCTGGCTTGTTTCTCTCTCCCTCCTCGGGCTCTCTATGATCTCTTTACTAATTTCTTCCTCAACCTGAGGGTCAACTCTCTGTCTTTTGGCTTTTGGTTGCTGTGCTGTCCCACTTGGACGTGTTGTCTCTTCCCTATCTCGCTTCTTACCTCTTTTCTCATTAAGAGGAGTCTGTAAGGCTGGAATCTGTGATGCCTCAGCCTGCTGTGGAGGGGATTTCCCTTGACTCTGATCCTTGGAGGTGGTAGGTTGTTCTGTAACTATTTCTTGCTCGACATCCATCACTTTTTTTCCTTTTGTTGTACCTGTTGCTGATGTAGATGTTTCTTGGGCAGCTTGTGAAGCTGCAGCAGTGGATGTGCCCTCTCCAACTTGGTGTGGCAGTTTGAATGTTACCTGCTGAAAAGAATCCAAGTCAAGAGTTGTTTCCAAATCTTTGAAATTTTGCTGCATTATTTCTTCTTGAGTGAGTTCTTCAATTAATGTGCCTTGCACCCACTCGTCTTGATTAGAAAATTGCTCAATCTATGGGAGTTTACAATGTTCATATGATGTCAGCCTATATTTCACTTTTCTGGCACTGATAAAGCCATCGGGGTCATAAGGGACCCACCAGAAACTCCTTTTTAGCTTGAGTTTCTGCCCCAGTATTTGATTAGCATCTTGCCAACCTTCTTTCTTGTTCATAATAAAGGGGCCTAGATGGTCTTTAAATTTCGGGCGAGCTTTCTTCTTGGCACTATGAAAATGAGTGAGATCTGAATTAATGAGTTGCCTATAATATTCCAAGGCAAACAGTGTCATGGGTACATATCTTGGGAGCCTGTAAGGACAGAGCTCACAGCCATAGATTCTAATGACAGTGTGATTTTGGTAGAGATACCAATCACCTATTTTGTAGTTCTTGGACAACTGCAATATCTTCTGCATGTCATATGATAATCTAGGAGGAGGATTTCTTTTCAAGAGATAGGAGACTGGGTATACAAATTGGTCAATGAACTCACAATAAGAGTAAGGAGAGTTTTGGACCTGATGGAAGACTGATGACCAAAAGATAATAGACCTTCTTTCACCCTTTGAATCCAATTTCTTGATGGGACATTGGAAGCAATCTTACTGATAATACATGAACAAATGATAGATATATGATGAATATTTGAAGACTCCCTCCCTATCCAGCTTCACTAGTTGGTCATGGATTTTATTGGCAATGAACTTGGCATAGTTGTACTTGACAGCAGGGGGCTATCCTAGGCTATATGCAGACAATAGGACCAACACTGTTTCATCAATGTGCTCACTTGTTTTGAAACCTAGCACAGAGGATATCATATCTACAAGCAACTTTCCTACTTCATTGAAATTGACATATAAGAAAGGAGGTGGCTCTGTTGGGTGGCGGTATGCTCTCATGAATGTCTTGGCAATTCCGGCAATCTTAGAGCTGGAGAGTTTGGGGCCTTCATCCAGTAGGTATTTCATAGAAAAAGGGACCAAAAGCTGAGTTTGCTTGAAATTTACCGTTTGGTTAATGGAATTAGGAGTGATATGGAAGAGTATGCTCCCAGATGGAGACTTGATAGCTCTTTGAGTTGGGTCATAGTTTTCAGCACAGAGGTGAATTATCTCAGGGAAAATATTTACAAAAGGCAAGAAGTAGATGGGAAAATTTGATTCCCAAATGCCATACATGACACTATTGCTCAAAAAACTATTTCTCAGTTGACAGAAGGTCTGCAAGTGATTTCTGTCCCCAACCAAATCTTGAATGAGGTAGTCCCTATCAGCTAAAGGTAGTGCTTCAAGCTCTTTGTTAGGTGCATTGATAGGAGCAATGTTTAAAGCTGCTGGAGGGCCATTTTCAAGTTTTTTCTGTGTTTATACTTGGAAACAGGATTAGTGCAAAAACAAACTAATGAAAACTGCTTCTGAGGATTTGTAAGGAAGCTGTAGAATGAGTTTAAATATGGTAGTGGCCTTCACTGTCTATAATTATGATAAAGAGGCAAATTTACAGAGTTCAAACAAGCTTTTCTTTTCTTTGATGAATTCACTGGGTTGATAAACTGTGGGGGCAAACTACAGAGAGAATAAGAATGTTTTTTGAGCTGAATAGGTGGACTTTTGCAGAGGAATTTTGGTAAAAGGGGTCAATGCACGGGCAGTATGACGATTTTGCCGGCAAAATGCATTGAAAAGTGATTCTTAATGGTGAAGTTGCAGAGGGGCATCAGTTTGCAAGGTTTCTTTTGGAGCAGGGGATCGAGTAGTGAGTCTATAGGCGGAATTTAGGTGTAGGAGTGATTTTTGGTTAGAAATGGCAACTATTTATGCGACTGTAATGGAGATAAACCGAGAAAAACAGGTTTTACAGGTGAAATGTGGGTAAATACCTGGTTTTATGGCACACAGGGCAGTTCAGCAGGTACAATGGCGGACTGAGGGGTCGAATTTGTAGGCGGCACTGGCTTGGATGATCGAATTTGACTTTGGGCGACAAATCGTCGTAAAACGGCATGCACGTTGCTCCCACACTGACCAATAAAAATGAAAGAAAACGGTCGTTTTCACGTGATTTTATGCAAATTTGGGACTTTTGGCACTTTTTGGCAATGATGTCATCATGATGTCATTTGGCGGGTAGTGGGTACGACATGGTGATGTGGCTATTGACTCGGACGATGATGTGGCAGAGGACACCTTTGCGGAGCAGTGAGGCAAGCGGATGATGTGGCAATGAAACAAGGCAGCGGTGGGCTGATGCGGACGTGACATCAGCGGTGACGTGGTGCTAACGTCAGGGGTCGGAGGGCGGTTTGTGGTTTTCTCCCGCACCACCTCTGGCCCTAGGCGGTATTGGGGAGGGGGGCTCCGATCACGCCGGGAGAACGAAGCGTGGCGGGGGTACGACAGTAGAACCGCCCATCCCCCAGACGCTAATCTTTGGCAGATTGGGTTTCAAAACAGACTGCCCACCGTTGGATTTGGAGCACGGGATATCGGACGGCGGACGGGGTGGAGAAGAGTGGAGTGTAGATTCAGGGCACAGGACCTGCCTCTATTAATATGTTAATGCGTGCGCGAAGGTTAAACTTTGGATAGTGGGTTTTACGGATGGCGCTGGCAGAGTTTAATGTTTGATTTAAACATTTAAACAAAAACTTAATAATGAGCGCAGAGGGTAGAATAGTAAAGTCCATGAGCAGGGGGGACTATGGTTGTTATTTTTAACCAAAGGTTAAATTAATTCCAAAGTTTAGGACACAGAAGGGTTAATACTAGTCCCAAATGGACAAAATATTTCCCAAAACTGTACTATATAGCTATATTGATATGGGGTGGGGATATTTAGTATTTTTTGGGGTTTTTATATAGTTTTTTGTGTAATAGGGATGGGAGAATATTTTTAGGGAGCTAAATAATAGAGTTAGAGGTTAGTATGACTTTATGGATTTGGAAGTGCATGGATGAATGCTTAAGTTTATAGAATGAAAACTTAAGCATAGGGAAATGAATGGAGTTTGGAATGATGATGTTTACTCAAGAAATGTGGTTTCTTTTCCTTGAGTAAACTCAGAGTTTGACTTGGCACTTGTCCTAGAATGAAGTGAAACAGGACTATTGGGTAGATCCCAAGGTCCTTGAGGGGATGTTAGTAAGTGATCTTTGGGGGAATAAAGGGGAGTTCGTCATGCTTCCAAAGTTTATGTAACCAAATAACTGCCATGGTACCCGTTTAATTGATGAGACGAGTCCTTCTTGACAAGACAAAAAGTAATTATAACCTTGCTTCTGCAACCTCAAACTACCTACCCAGCCTAATACACCTAACATTTTTTCTTTTTTTGGATTGGGTGCACTTGAACTGGCAAACCCTGATTGTCTTCTTTTCTTTTGACTGCCCTCCTATCTAAATGTACCCTTATCTCTTCCAAGGGCCCTGATTAAGCAGTTGGGCTCCTTAATTTCTCTACCTATCTACTCATCTGCTAAGTTTGAACTGTTTGGACATATATTCTTTCTCTATTCTTCAACAACAATTCAAACATGGCATGGTCTAGATTGAATTGTTGGGCCACCCATCAAATGTAATAAGCAGTAGTATCTCCACATGGTGAACTTGCAAATAAGATAACAGTGACATTTTGATTGGCCACATTCTTGGTCTCTTGGTTTGGGGTTCATTTTTGCTATTTTTCTGACCAATTCATTTTCTTGCCTTTTGATTACTCTTTTAAGGCGTACTCTCTTTACATTTTTTTAATTTTCTTTGTTTGTATACAAAATATGGAACCTTTGCAGCATGCAAGGATGAACATATTTGGCACTTACACAGTCAATCATGAAAAATGAAACCTATTGGTATAGGAACCTAACAGTGGCTCCACTTGGGGATGGCTTTTCCTGGTGAAAAGCCAAGAACAACAGGTCAGATGGCCTTTTTCTTCAATTCTTGCTGTAATCTGAAACTTCCTTGTCTTGGAGACCATTAATATGAATCTTTGTAACCTTTGTGCAGTACTTTTTAAAGCTGATCTGTGTGAAATTACAACTCTGCTTCTTGCTGGTTTCTCTGAGTGTTAATTATTATCTTTATACTTCCCAAGTTTTCCTTTTGATTTCTTGTGGTAAACTCAAAATATACACCAAAAGGTGATGCAGTTCCCTGATTTTTCTTCAAAATTTGCTGCATTTGGTTCCTTATCTAACTGCTGTAAATGAAAATGCTGGAAATACAAATATTTATGTACAATATATAGCTGTGTTATGCTAATCAAAGGGGATCAAGATAATTTTTGAGCATTCTCCCATTGACTGGGCCTTCTTCAGTATTTGTGCCATCCAAACTCTTCAGAAAATAGGTGTTGTTACCTTGTACAGCCTGAATCACAAATGGTCCTTTCCAAAGAAAATCAAATTTGCCATGTTTTCCTTTGTCTTCCCTTCTAGAGTCCCACTTTAGCACTTTATTTCCTATGAAGAAGTCTTCAGCTTTTGTTCTTTTGTCAAAATTTTTCTTGAGTTTATCTTGTAGTACTTGGGTTCTGTGATATACTTCTTTTCTTGTCTGCTGCAAGTGAATAGTTTGATTGATCCTTCTTTGAATGTCATTAGGCTCTGCTTGTATTTCTTGCAGCAACTTGATCATAGGTATTCCTAAAGAGGAGGGGAAAACAACCTCTAGACCATACACCAATTCATATGGACTTGTTCCAATGGACCTTTTTGTGGTCAATCTGTTTGCCCATAGTGCATTCACAAGATTTTTGTGCCAATTCTTTTTATTCTCTTCCAGGACCTTTTTGATGATGTTGATGAGGATTTTATTGGAGGATTCAACAAGACCGTTACCTTGAGGGTAATAGGCTGTGGACTGGCCCAAGGTAATGTGATATTTGTGGCAAAAACTAATCATTCTTTTGGATTTAAATGCAGCTACATTGTCTGTGATGATCTTTTCTGGACAAACAAATCTAGATAGGATATTGGTCTCTAGGAATTGGATGATGATTGAGTCATTGGCTTGCCTACAAGGGATGGCCTCTATCCACTTGGTAAAGTAATCTGTGGCTGTCAAAATCCATCTGTGCTAGCCAGAAGATGAAGGGTGAATCTCCCTAATGAAGTCTAAACCCCATTGTTCGAATGGTCTTTCAGTTGAAATGGGTTTGAGGGGTAAGGGCAACAAGTTTTTCTTGCCTTCAAAGATTTGGCATTTATGGCAAGACATCACAAATTTTTTCACATCAGAAAACAGGGAAGGCCAATAAAATCCAGCCCTTAGGATTTTATCAGCTGTTGATTTCCAATACAAGTGTCCACCATAATCTCCTACATGAAATTCCTTGAGGACTTTGTAAGTTTCATCCAAAGTTAGACAGTTAAGTAAAATACCTTCATGATTTTTCCAAAACAAGACATTGTCTATGATACAAAACTTTAAAGCTTTCATTTTCAAGAATCTCTTTTTGGTTCTGGATAACCCTGGAGGAGCTTGCAGGTTTAATAATACAAAACATATGTCAGTGTACCAAGGTGATTGTAAAAAGGCTTGATTGATCTGTGGAGTTGGCATCTCCTGTTCGTTATCCAATTCATTGATGTCTAGAGCTTGAAATTTGGTTTCAGTCATTAATTTGGCTAGCCCTTGTCCTTTTATGAGTTTTGTTGGCTTAATCTCAATGTCATACTCTAGAATGTTGGCTATCCATTTGCCCCTTTTACCTTCAATTCCCTCTTGAGTGAGAATATCTTTAACCACTGCATTTGGAACATAGGCAATTATGTGAGAGTATAAGATATAAATTCTGAAATCTTTTATGGCCTTCACAAGAGCATATGCCTGCTTCTCCATGATTTGGTATTTGAGTGGGGAATCTCTGAGTGCTTTGCTGAAAAAAGAAATGGGTTTCTCACATCCTAAGTCATATTTTTGTAACAGGACAACAACAATAGTATGCTCAGACGCAAAGGAAAAGATTATAAAATCTTTATCAAACCTGGGACTTGTAAGAACACGAGTTCTTGTCAAAGATATTTTGATTTCCTCAAAGGCCTGGTTGGCTTCTATTGTCCATTTGATTTCAGAATCTTTCTTGAGCATATTATTCAACGTCTTATTAGTTCGGCCAAATTAGGAATGAATCTTCTTAGGAAATTGTTTTTGCCTAAAAAAGCTTGCAGTTCTTTGATGTTTCTTGGGTGAGGGACTTGAAGGATAGCCTGAATTCTGTTGGGGTCAATTATTATACCATCTTTTGAAATTATGTGACTTAGGAGTTTGCCCTCTTCTAGGCCAAACAATGATTTTTTGGGGTTCAATGATATGCCATATTTTCTGCAAATTAAGAACACTTGCCTGAGATGTTTTAAATGTTCTTGGTATGATTTTGAGAAATCAGTAAGATCATCAAGATATATGACTAAGAAATCATGGATCTATTTATCAAAGGCTATGTCCATTGCCCTCTGAAATGTGGCTCCTGCATTCTTGAGTCCAAAAGGCATTTTGACATATTTAAAGGTTCCCCAAGGTGTTGTAAACGCTGTTTTGTCTTGGTCATTCGAGTGAACTAAGACCTGATTGAATCCTAAAAAGCCATCTAATAATGAAATCCTTGAAGCCCCCACTACCCTTTGTAGGATATGATCCATTTTTGGTAAAGGGTAGTGATCTTTGAGAGAGACTTTATTCAAATTTCTCAGGTCAACACAAAGCCTTATCTCTCCATTTTTCTTCCTAGTAGGCACTAGATTTGAAATCCACTCTGAGAACCTGATAGGTGCAATGATTCCGGCTTCATACATTCGTTTAACTTCTTTTTCAATGAGGGGAAGGAGGACAGGATTCACCCTTCTAAGCTTTTGTTTAAAAGGTTTCTGATTTTCTTTCAAGGGTATAGTATGTTGGATGACTGAAGTATCATAGGACTTGAGGTCCTCATAACTCCAGGCAAAGATATCTTGGAACTCTTTAAACAGCTCAATGTATTTTAACTTTTGATCAGCTGGCAATGCTTTGGAGAGTTTTATCATTTTGGGATTTTCTGTGGTCCCAATATTATAGTCTTCAATCTCTACATTTAATGGTTGCATTTTTGGCTTTCTTGGAATGTCATTTGAATCAAATATATCTTCTAAAGGAGATAGGCCTATGGGCAGGACATTGTCCTTTAGTTCGATTACTTCAGATTCTTCCTCAATGATTTCATCAAAATCTATTTGATTTAGCTTTTGTAGATTTGTACAGTCAAAGGTTGTTGGATGCAAAATCAGATTTTCTCTTTCAACTGATATGTTTGGCTCAATTTTGTCAATTTGTTGTTGATCATCAACAGCGCTTGTGTCAATGTTTATACTCGAGAATTCTTCTTTCAAAATTAGGAAATTATTTATTTATGTATCATTTTCAAACACCTGCCAGTTTTTAACATTATCTGGGACAGCAGGTCTATGTTTGATTTCAGTAGTGAAGTGGTGGTTAGGCTCAAATTGAAGCTTGCAAGTGCTGGCAAAAGTTGCCAAACTATGTGCATGTAAATTATGGTTTCTTGGAATTTTAGTGATCTGAAATTATAAGAAGTTATTAAGTAATTCAATTGCTGCTCCTCTATAAGACCTCAGCCTGAGATCATTTGTAACAAAATTTCCCTTTATCTGTTGTATTATCAAATCTGAGTCCCCTAGAATTGAAATCTTAGTTGCCCCTAGACTTCTAATCAGTTTGAGACCTAATAGAAGGGCTTCATATTCGTTCATGTTGTTTGTACATCTGAAATTTAGCCTATATGCATGACCTTGAGCATGGCCATTTTGCATGTTGTGTATCCAAACCCTTGCCCCTGCTCCTAATTTGTTCACTGAGCCATCAAACTCTAAGTACCATAAGATTTCTTGATTATGGCTAGCCTTAATAGTTTTGCAAGTTTGTTCAGTGGGCAGGTTTGGCTTTTGTAACTCATATGATATGTCATTTTGCTTTGTTGTGTCAATCACATCAAGACTTTTTTGATCTAGGGCACTAGATTGTTCATTGATGGTTTCTGTTTGTGCTATTTTCAGGATTTTGACATCAGTTTTGGGACACATGTCAGCATTGTATAAGATAAATGAATCCATGTCAGAGTGAATGGAGTAAATTGGGAAGTTCTGGGGCTTCTCTTGACTGCTAACCACATACTTCATCAATGTTTCCCGGTCTAATCTCTTTGGCTGGCCAAAGATTGAAATCGTGGCATAGGACATGTCCAACTGCAAAGATCCTTGGAGTTTGGCACCCCAAGATCTGGACAAAAGCATACCAGACTTAGGTGGGATATCAGCTACTACCACATCCATCAATATTGTTTTAGCTGGATATTGGACTAAAGATACACAAAGGTCTTTGATTAGGCCTAGACACCTGACCTGGCTGGAATCAAATGAGAACAAGTCTTTATAGGGTCTTGTGATGTCTAGGTCTAGCTTTTCCATCACTGATTTAGTCATTAGATTATGGGAAGCTCCTGAATCAAACATTGCATTATGTAACACTTTGTCATGAATGTTTAAGCTCACATAGAATGGAGGAACCCCTCCATCTACTGATTTACCATTGAATTCCAGACCAAAAATAAGTTCTGGTTGGTCATCCAAAACATTTACTGCATCCCTATTCTCTGATATTTGCAGTGACCTATTGATTTGTTGTCTGTAGACTTCATGTTTGGCCAATTCAGAGAGAGGAATGGCTATTTTCAGCTTGCCAATTTCTGTTTCTAAGTTAAAAGGTTTTTCTATCTGATTCTTTATATTTTGG
This sequence comes from Pinus taeda, assembly GCA_000404065.3. Taxonomy (NCBI): domain Eukaryota; kingdom Viridiplantae; phylum Streptophyta; class Pinopsida; order Pinales; family Pinaceae; genus Pinus; species Pinus taeda. The sequence goes on from APFE030969224.1 coordinate 14,340, forward strand.
GCAACAAGCTTTTCTTTTTCAGCTGAGTTTTCATTGACCTTCTCTTGATTATGAGTGCTGTTATGAGGTTCATCTGATTTGAGGTTATTTTCTAGAGGGTTATTCAAAGCTTCTGTTGGAGAATGGGAGGTGTATGAGTGGTTCCTTGAAGGCTGTAAGTCTAATACATCTTCCATAGTAACTTCTTTTGGGTCTGCTTTATCAGAGGATTCTGTTGGGACAACTTTATCCTTTGATTTCTTAGGCTGTTTAGTATCTTTTATCTTGGTAGGTTCAAGTACATCTATGATTCTGCTTCTCAATTTGTACTGTTTATGAACCTCATATATTGCTGCATCATACCCTTCTCTGAAATCAAATGACTCTCCACATTTGGTTTGAAATTGGTTGAATTCGTGGGCCTCTTGGTAATCTTGGGTTAGAAAAATTTGCTGCTCACTATCTAGACCCATTAGGTTAATGTGAGGGTCCTATGTTGGTTCACTAGATGTTGAGGCCTTTGCATAATTCTCTTGAAATGGGGGTCTAATGTTCTGATCAGGGCCAGTCCTTCCAGGAGTAGGGTTTTTATTTTTTCGAAAATTTGAATTCCTGGTTGTGTTACTTGTTTGACCCTCCCAAGACAATTTTCTCTCAATGGTATCTACCCTATCTCCCAATCTATCCATCCCTCTGATGATGGCATCCAGTTTATGCTCAAATGCTGAAGGCTCTTCTTTGAATGTTGTTCTTCTTTCAGTTCTAGCCCGGTTGCATTTGGCAATCAAGTTTGCCTCTACACTAACAACTATATTCTCCATGTCTGCTAATCTTAATGGGGCTCTTTCCCTTAGCTAATATGCCATGTCTGAATCAAATCCATCAGGGAATTTGATCAAGGCTAAGTCAGGTGGAGGTCTAAGGTTTTGTGGGATGGCGTTGTATACATTGTTGAACCTAACACAATAGTCTTGGACAGTTTCTTGTAGACCCCTTTTCAAATTCTCATATTCAGTTAAAATGTGTAAAGGGTCTTTCTTCTTTTCCCATCTGTTTAAAAAAGCTTGATATAGGGCCTCAGGGTTGGCTATAGAGTTCGCAGCAAGTGATCTAAACCAGGTTCTCACATCACCAGTTAGGCTTTGGACAAAGATTTTCATTCTAACATCATCATCATCAATTTCATAATTTTCAAAATAGTCTTGCATTTTCTTAGTGTGTTGCTGGGCTGTATGGGAGCCAATACCATCAAAATAGGTGATCTTGCTTTGATAGTCTTGAGGCATAGCCCCTAGATTTGTAGGTAGCTGTAAAGGAGCATAATGATTTGCCATATTTATAGGGATAAATGGGACAACAGGAAGAAATGGGACAGCTGGAAGAGCAGGGACGATGGTAGATATATGTGTAGTAGATGGAGGTGTAGAGAAGGTGCTTTGAGAAGTAGATGAAGAACTAGGAGAAGTAGGAGTAATGTGAGGACAAACTGAAGCTTTAGCAGGGGTTGGAATATAGCTTTGCTGAACCGCTTTAGCACTTGAATCAGCAAAATCTTCTTGTTGCTCTTGCTTCCTAAGGATCTTAGGGATTAAATTGGGATTTTCAAAAACAGCTGGAGGATCTGGGTCAGGGTTTGACCTTGTGTAACGAGTTTTATTCTTTGGAGCCAGCTTCCAAATTTGTTTTTTTGGTGTTTTTCGAGAATGTTTTCAATCATAGCTTTAGACAATGTTTCACAGAAAATTCTTTTGGAAAATAGGAGGCATGATATCTCCTTTGAATACGTTGAAACAACGAAACTGATCAGTCCCCAACGGAGTCGCCAATGATGTTATCACTCAGGTTGTTTCCTGCCTCTTGTAGGGAATACGGCCGAGTTAACCACTAACCAATCTTTTAGTTGCAGGTCCTAGCCTACCTGCAACCAGAGAGGGCTCTCTCTTTGTAGTTTAGCTTTGTTTTGGAGTATTTTAGGCTAGTTGTGATGAACAGGGTTTGGTTTTAAGTTTGGTGGATGGTGATTTTAGATAGAGCTGGGGTACAAGTATAAAACAGTTTTTCCCACTGGGCAATGGAGTCACTGAACGTTTAATGATGAAAGTGTTTCTTGGTGAAAAGGTAATGCTACAGAGCAGGATAGGCAACCTCGGAACAATTTTCAAATCTGTAAATGATGGAATGGAGTCAAGGAATGAAAGACAATCAAGAATCTTTCATTATACTAGCAGAGGGAAAGTGTATGAATATTATGTAGGAACAATTAAGGATTCCTAAACAATATTCAAAATGAAAGAATTAGTGCAAACATGAGCAGTTAAGAATTAATATTTATGACTAACCCTAAATAAAACATAACTAATAGAAGAGATTGAACACAGGGTGCATTAAAACAAATCCTGTGCTATTCTTCTTCTCTGTTATCAAGATTATGAAACACATATGAAATTTACGAATATAGAGAACATAAAACATAGCTTAGAATAACTTATTGTTCCATAGAATGACACAGGAATTCTATGGCAGGTCCCAGAACATCCAATCCACCTTCAGATGATTCAGAAACAGTGAACTTCAACAACAATTTTTATTAATACAGTCTGATAGTTTACAGCGCAGTCCAGAAAGAAAATCACCAACCCCTAATACATTCTATGGGGAGGTATATATACAAAATGAGATGCAAAATATCTAGTTGATGAGTCTCCATGCAATAAATTTCATCACCAAATCTTTAAAGGAAGTAGATGAAAGAAATAAATGTTGTAGTAAATATTTGTGTGCTAGCTGTCTATTTTGTCAGAGAAATTTGACTTTTTGGACCAACTGAGTCAGCTGAGGTTGTGCCTTTGATTTGTGATTTTTGGGCTTACTGTCCTAGTGCTTTGCTGATTCACTGCTTCCACTTCCTCTACCTACTGCCTTTATGCTTTGTTCGGTGCCTGCGTACTCAATTTTGCTGACCTGTAGCTGATCGAAATATGAGGCTGAAAAAAGAGGAAAAAGACCAAAATTACCTGGGCAAAATTTCCAACATTGCTTGCCACCAATCCTTAGGAGGCAGCTTATGTCTTTGTATTTTTATGAGTGTTTCATCAGCCTCTGTGTATCTATAAAAATTGGGTGGGACCTCAAACAGATGATTGATTTCATGCTCAATGTAAAACAGGTTTTCTAATTTATCATAAAGAGATTGTCCAGAGGGAGGTCCTATCTCTTCTAAGGTACTTGAGGATGCTGTGATCTGATTGGAAACATAGTTGATGATCTTGGTAGTATATTGTTCACAGGATAGTAGTTTTCCAACACTAGTCAATAGGTTGGGTAATCCTCTGGTTTGCAATGCTGTCATCTTTATCTTGAAGTCATTTATTTCTGCTTGCATTTCCTGGCACTTTCTCTCTAGAGTCTGCATAAAATTTCTCAAGGTCAGCACCTTTTTTGCTGTTAGAATAGTATCTGTCCTACTATTGATGTCTAATGCTGCCAACTCCTCTTTGGTATGAGTGTTCAGGAAATGAATCATTTTATTGGCTTGCTCGGGCATATTTCCCAATGCCGCTCTAGCCCTCTGAGTCTCAAATTGAGCTAGGTCTATCAACTCTATTTGCTCATGTATGGCCTGAATTGATCACCATTGATCAGTGATTGCTTGGCCAATCTTGGCCCACAAAATCTTTTTGATTTCAGCTAGAGTCTTGTCTAAGGTAAGCTCTTTTTCTAAGGCCTTTATTTTGCTATCCAAGGCTTTTATTTCTCTTTATTTCTCAGCCATTGTCATCTTGGACTTGTCATAACTTGCCTCTAGCTTGGCCAACTTTTCTTTGGCCTCTTTCACCTCTGCGACCTGACCTTCTAGCTCTTTGACTACTTTCATCATCTCTTCCATACTCATGCTAGATTTTGGTGCTATTGCTGCTGTAGCATCTGTGGTTGATGTAGTTGTTGTGGATGCTGAAATGATAGGAGGGATTGCTGCTGCTTGTGTGGGAGGAATAGTGACAATAGTTGGGGCTGTTTGAGGGGGCTGGGAGGTCGAATCTCCCTGCTTTCCCTGCAATGCTCTCTCTAACTCTCCCTCCATCTGTATTATTCTTTGATTCATCCTCATGAGCAGATCCATTGTATCATTAACTTATTTTTCTTGCACAAGTTCTGCAGTTTGAGGGTGGATAGTTGCAGGCAGCTTTTCTTATTTTCTGAGTGCAGCAATATCATATTCTTTCTTCTTCATAAGGGCCTTGATGCCCTTGGGATCCTTAGGATCATGCCCTAGATCCACAATAATTTCCTCCAATGTCTTTATTCAGTTATCTTTGGCCGAGGAAGACATTCTCTCCAAATCCAATTGAGAATTTGTATTTTTCAAAGATTCCTTTAGTTGATGTGCCAACATAGCCTTGTCTGCTAGAGCAGCATAGACCATTTCACCTGTTTTCTGGTGTAGCTCTATTTGGTCCATTGGGTCTATGTCCTTGGAGAGGACTTCCAGGTTTGTCTTTATGTAATCTGCAACTGTTTTGGGCTGTGGAACTTTAGGCTTAAAATGAGTTAGAATAATTTTTTCCTCCTTGATGTCATAAGCTGCCATCAACCTTTGCTGTTTGGAGGGTGTTGCTTTCAGGAATTGATCATACAGCTGTATTCTTAATAGCTCATTCCGGGCCTTGATTTCCATGAAAGTTCCTTTAATGCCAGATGGTTGTTTGCTTTGCTGTCTAGAGGAAGACACCTCTGTACTATGCTGCCTACCTTGCTCCTACTGGAATGAGTTGGTAGCTATTTTCTGGCTTATTTCTCTCTCCCTCCTCGGGCTCTCTATGATCTCTTTACTAATTTCTTCCTCAACTTGAGGGTCAACTCTCTGTCTTTTGGCTTCTGGTTGCTGTGCTGTCCCACTTGGAGGTGTGGTCTCTTCCCTATCTCGCTTCTTACCTCTTTCCTCATTAAGAGGAGTCTGTAAGGCTGGAATCTGTGATGCCTCAACCTACTGTGGAGGGGCTTTCCCTTGAATCTACTCCTTGGAGGTGGTAGGCTGTTGTGTAACTATTTCTTTCTCATCATCCATCACTTCTTTTCCTTTTGCTGATGTAGATGTTTCTTGGGTAGCTTGTGAAGCTACAACAGTGGATGTGCCCTCTCCAACTTGGTGTGGAAGTTTGAATGTTACCTGCTGAAAAGAATCCAAGTCAAGAGTTTTTTCCAAAGCTTTGACATTTTTCTCCATTATTTCTTCTTGAGTGAGTTCTTCAATGAATGTGCCTTGCACCCACTCATCTTGATTAGCAAATTGCTCAATCTGTGGGACTTTACAATGTTCATATCATGTCAGCCTATATTTTACTTTTCTGGCACTGATAAAGCCATCGGGGTCATAAGGGACCCACTAGAAACTCCTTTTTAGCTTGAGTTTCTGCCCCAGTATTTGATCAGCATCTTGCCAACCTTCTTTCTTGTTCATAATAAAGGGGCCTAGATGGTCTTTAAATTTCAGGCGAGCTTTCTTCTTGGCACTGTGAAAATGAGTGAGATCTGAATTGATGAGTTGCCTATAATATTCCAAGGCAAACAGTCTCATGGGTACATATCTTGGGAGCCTGTAGGGACAGAGCTCACAACCATAGATCCTAATGACAATGTGATTTTGGTAGAGATACCAATCACCTATTTTTTAGTTCTTGGACAACTGCAATATCTTCTGCATGTCATATGATAATCTAGGAGGAGGAGTTCTTTTCAAGAGACAAGAGACTGGGTAAACAAATTGGTCAATGAACTCACAATAAGAGTAAGGAGAGTTTTGGAGCTGATGGAAGACTGATGACCAAAAGATAACAAACCTTCTTTCACCCTTTGAATCCAATTTCTTGATGGGACATTGGAAGCAATATGACTGATAATACATGAACAAATGATAGATATATGATGAATATTTGAAGAATCCCTCCCTATCCAGCTTCACTAGTTGGTCATGGATTTTATTGGCAATGAACTTGGCATAGTCGTACTTCACAGAAGGGGGCTGTCCTAGGCTATATGCAGACAAGAGGACCAACACTGTTTCATCAATGTGCTCACTTGTTTTGAAACCTAGCACAGAGGATATCATATCTACAAGCAGCTTGTCTACTACATTGAAATTGACATATAAGAAAGGAGGTGGCTCTGTTGGGTGGCGGTCTGCTCTCATGAATGTCTTGGCAATTCTGGCAATCTCAGAGCTAGAGAGTTTTTGGGCTTCATCTAGTAGGTATTTCATAGAAAAAGGGACCAAAAGCTGAGTTTTCTTGAAATTTACCATTTGGTTAATGGAATCAGGAGTGATATGGAATTGTATGCTCCTAGATGGAGACTTGATAGTTCTTTGAGTTGGGTCATAGTTTTCAACACAGAGGTGAATTATCTCAGGGAAAATATTTACAGAAGGCAAGAAGTAGATGGGAAAATTTGATTCCCAAATGCCATACATGAAACTATTGCTCAAAAAACTATTTCTCAACTGACAGAAGGTCTACAAGTGATTTCTGTCCCCAACCAAATCCTGAATGAGGTAGTCCCTATCAGCTAAAGGTAGTGCTTCAAGCTCTTTGTTAGGTGCATTGATAGGAGCAATGTTTAAAGCTGCTGGAGTGGCCATTTTCAAGTTTTTTCTGTGTTTATACTTGGAACCAGGATTAGTGCAACAACAAACTGATGAAAACTGCTTCTGAGGATTTGTAAGGGAGCTGTAGAATGAGTTTAAATATGGTAGTGGACTTCGCTGTCTATAATTATGATAAAGAGGCTAATTTACAGAGTTCAAACAAGCTTTTGTTTTCTTTGATGAATTCACTGGGTTGATAAACTGTGGGGGCAAACTGTAGAGAGAATAAGAATGTTTTTTGAGCTGAATAGGTGGACTTTTGCAGAGGAATTTTGGTAAAAGGGGTCAATGCATGGGCAGTATGACGATTTTGCCGGAAAAACGCATTGAAAAATGATTCTTAACGGTGAAATTGCGGAGGGGCATCAGTTTGCAGGGTTTCTTCTGGAACAGGGGATCGAGTAGTGAGTCTATAGGCGGAATTCAGGTGCAGGAGTGCTTTTTGTTTGGAAATGGAAACTATTTATGCGACTGTAATGGAGATAGACTGAGAAAAACAGGTTTTACAGGTGAAATGCGGGTAAATACTTGGTTTTATGGTGCAAAAGGTAGTTCAGAAGGTACAATGGCGGACTGAGGGGTCGAATTTGTAGGCGTCACTGGCTTGGATGATCGAATTTGACTTTGGGCGACAAATCGTCGTAAAACGACATGCACGTTGCTCCCACACTAACCAATAAAAATGAAAGAAAACGGTCGTTTTCGCGTGATTTTATGCAAATTTGGGACTTTTGGCGATGACGTGATCATGATGTCATTTGGCAGGTAGCGGGTACAACATGTTGACGTGGCTTCTGACTCAGATGATGATGTGGTAGAGGACACGTTGGTCGAGAAGTGAGGCAAGCAGATGATGTGGCAATGACACAAGGCAGCGGTGGGCCGATGCGGACGTGACACTAGCGGTGTCATGGTGCTGACGTCAGGAGTCAGAGGGCGGTTTGTGTTTTTCTCCCGCACCACCTTTGGCCCTGGGCGGTATTGTGGAGGGGGTCTCTGATCACGCTGGGAGAACGACGCATGGTGGGGGTACGACAGTAAAACCGCCCATCCCCCGGATGCTAATATTTGGCAGATTGGGGTTTCAAAACAGACCGCCCACCATTGGATTTGGAGCACGGGATATAGGACGGCAGACGGGGTGGAGATGAGTGGAGTGTAGATTCAGGGCGCGAGACCCACCTCTATTAATATGTTAATGCATGCGCCAAGGTTAAACTTTGGATAGTGGGTTTTATGGATGGCGCTGGCGGAGTTTAATGTTTGATTTAAAAATTTAAACAAAAAATTAATAATGAACGCGGAGGGTAGAATAGTAAAGTGAATGAGCAGGGGGGACTATGGTTGTTATTTTTAACCAAAGGTTAAATTAATTCCAAAGTTTAGGACACGGAAGGGTTAATACTAGTCCCAAATGGACTAAATATTTCCCAAAACTGTGTTATATAGCTATATTGCTATGGGGTAGGGATATTTAGTATTTTTTGGGGTTTTTATTTATTTTTTTGAGTAATAGGGATGGGAGAATATTTTTTGGGAGCTAAATAATAGATTTAGAGGTTAGTATGACTTTATGGATTTGGAAGTGCATGGATGAATGCTTAAGTTTATAGAATGAAAACTTAAGCATAGGGAAATGAATGGAGTTTGGAATGATGATGTTTACACAAGAAATGTGGTTTCTTTTCCTTGAGTAAACTCAGAGTTTGACTTGGCACTTGTCCTAGAATGAAGTGAAATAAGACTATTGGGCAGATCCCAAGGTCCTTGAGGGGATGTTAGTAAGTGATCTTTGGGGGAATAAAGGGGAGTTCGTCATGCTTCCAAAGTTTATGTAACCAAATAACTGCCATGGTACCAGTGTCATTGATGAGATGAGTCCTTCTTGACAAGACAAAAAGTAATTATAACCTTGCTTCTGCAACCTCAAACTACCTACCTAGCCTAATACACCTAACATTTTTTCTTCTTTTGGATTGGGTGCACTTGAACTCGCAAACCCTGATTGTCTTCTTTTCTTTTGACTGCCCTCCTATCTAAATGTACCCTTATCTGTTCCAATGGCCCAGATTAAGCAGTTGGGCTCCTTAATTTCTCTACCTATCTACTCATCTGCCAAGCTTGAATTGTTTGGACAGATATTCTTTCTCTATTCTTCAATAGCAATTCAAACATGGCATGGTCCAGATTGAACTGTTGGGCCACCCATCAAATGTAATAAGCAGTAGTATCTCCACATGGTGAACTTGCAAATAAGATAACAGTGACATTTTGATTGGCCACTTTCTTGGTCTCTTGGTTTGGGGTTCATTTTTGCTATTTTTTCTGACCAATTCATTTTCTTGCCTTTTGATTGCTCTTTTAAGGCGTACCCTCTTTACATCTTTTTAATTTTCTTTGTCTGTATACAAAATATGGAACCTTTGCAGCATGCAAGGATGAACATATTTGGCACTTACACAGTCAATCATGAAAAATGAAACCTATTAGTATAGGAACCTAACATTCTAGAAGATTTTTCTAATGATACACAGAGGTTTAAAAATGGATTTCTTAATCAAAATATATGGTCTACCGAAGTTCATGGATTTAAATCCTTAGAAATGAAGGAATATCATAGCAAACAACATAACAGATATCAGGATATTAGAGATAAGCCCATCAGGACATCAACACATTGGCATATTGGATATCGAAACCCCCATAGATCAGCAAATCGGGACAACAAAACATCAAATATCAGAACCTCTGAGAGTTGGAGTAGGTGGTACATTGGAGGTTGGAACTTTGGGATATTGGAAGGACTAAGGTATCAGAATATCGGAATATCAGAGGTCCAGGACATCAGAATATCTAAACTTCTTAATTAAAGTATTCCAAGAAGTTACGATGTCTAAGAGTTCTGATAGTACTATAAAGCACCGAGCAATGTCGAAGAAGATTAACAAATATTTTTTTTACAAAACCAAGGTTTGATAGGGCCCTCTTCTCTCTCCTCTAGTAGGACACATGGTGGCATAAGATTAGCTCCAAGAAGCTGAAGTGGCATCTAACATCAACATGACGTGGCAATATGACAAGACATGTTGCAGGCTTATTCAACATTATTGGTTGGCCTAACATACCGGATCTAGGTGACATGTGCCATTGCTATGAAGCTGCCACATGGAATAATGATGTCATATCAGAGGTTGGAATATCGGAGGATGAAGACCCCTTAACTTCAGTGTAGATGATTTTGAAAAGTTACGATGAAAGGGGCTTCTGATATTGGTTTGGCACTTGGTCATGAGAATCCAAAGAATCAAGGGCACATAGAAGTTAGCAAAGGAAGATTGGAGCCTGGTAGGAACAAAACAAATTAGCTGTAGATCACAACTTTCGGTCACATGGAGGAGAAATTATCAAGGAGATAAGCATCACAAGAGCTAAGGATATCAAGGTTGAGAAATATCGTAATGTTCCACCTTTGTGAAGTTACAATGTGGAGTTTATCAGATGATACAATACATCAATTTAAAGAATGTATGGGTCGAAAATTGTGAAATTGAATGTAGGCTAAAAGGAGTTGATCGTTTAAAGGGGATAAACTTGAAGAAGACTGTAACAAGAAATCTAGGACAACATTTCTGTTAGAGAGGAATTCGGGGGAATGAAGGAAACAATAAGTTGTTTCACATGCATGAATAGTTGTGATAAATGAGAACGGAGTGATCACCTCTGTGGACTATTAAAATCCGTGGAATGATAAATGAGAATGGGATTCTCAGAGGTGTGTGAAAGTCACCTTAGAATTAAATTCTCAACATGGAGCTCTATGCAGTGAAACAATAAAGAATTGCAAGGTCCATCTTTATTTCTGTACTATGACAAGAATCTAACATGAGATGAAACAATGGAAAGGGAAGTGATGCCCAAGTAGAGTTGGGTATCTAAAGGACAGAAAGAAAATATTTCCTTGCATAGAGTGTCTAACTGGAACAAAACCATTGCTAGTAATGGAGAAGAGGGGGAGTTGAGCTAATTGCGAGAGCATTGTGTTGTGAGAGGTGTGCATTGAGTCAGAGAGGCTGATACGCCATGGAGAATACTGTGTAACAAAACAAGTGAAGTGAGATTGTTGTGTGGATAATTGTAAGGGTAGTGTTGAAGAGCATTTAGTAGAGAGCCCTTGATAGAGGAGTCAAAGCACAGAGGAAGTGTTTTTGTGAGCAACAATAAAAAAAAACTGCATGTGCGCACACATGACAGAGTGTAGAAGTTAAATATAAAAACAACCATTTTATTGTTTTACTTGTAATATTGTATGGCTCTATTTTTAGTTTGAAAATTTAATGAAATAGTAGAAGAGTGCCAAGAGCAAGTCGGTGCCTGCACACTGAAGAGGTTGGTTCATCTTGGAAAGTTAGTTCTTGCTAACTAAAGGGGGTCGGTGCCTCCTGTGAGTGGGTTCTCAAGAGAAATAGATGAAATTTAAGTGGGTGCTTAATTACATCATAAACAAACAATAAATTTGGTAGTTTTTTCCCTCTGGGTTTCCATGTGAAAAACATTGTTTCAAATGTGTGTGTGTTGCTCTAGTGATTTTTGTATGAACATGTGTTTTTGAAATTGTTGATTCTTTGCTTTAGTAAATGATTTCTCTCACAAGTAAAAGAATATAAGAAGGGACTGTAAGCATAATAGAAAAAAGAAAAGAGGTTCATAATTACTGATTCACCCTGCCCCCCTCTCATCAATTCCTTATTACAAAAATTGTTATCAGAGTAAGGTTCCTTCAGCAATAGTCTATTCATTGTAAGGTAGATGTATAAGGAATTATGTCTAGGCAAGAGAGTCAAGAGGCTTAGTCAAGTAGAAGTCCAGTCTCTAATGGCACAAACTATTCCTTTTGGAAAGTAAGAATGGAAGTGTATCTTATGTCCCCGTGAGAAGATGTTTGGACTCTAGTAATAGTGGAGTAAAATGTCCCTGATATTCCTCCCATTGATGCAGATGGTAAAAAATTATATGGGAACAATGCTAAAGCCAAGAATGCCATTGTATTTGGCCTTAGTCAATCAAAACTTGTAAAAGTTATGCACTATAAGTATACTAAGGAAGTGTGAATAAACCTTAATAAAAAAAGTCACAAAGGAGATGATAAAGTCAAGCAGGTGAATCTTAAAACCCTTAGAATGAGGTTTGAGAGCTTGAGAATGAGTGAAAATTAAAGCATGGCATAATTCTTTCTCAGAGTTGATGAAGTGACTAATATGATTAGAGGAATTGGTGAATAGGTTAAGGAAGAGATGATTGGTCAGAATATATTAATATCTCTATGCATGAGATTTAATGCCAAAGTATCCAACACATCAGAAGAAAAATATATGTAAGAAAAAGGGGATCTACCCTAAAGAGGATACATCAGTACTAGAGTCAGACAATGAAAAAACATCAAAGAATGAGTCAGATAAGTATCTTCTTATCGCCTTCGAAACAAACTCCAAGAAGTAAGGTTTTATGGATTCTAAAGAGGAAGAAGAATAGGGAGTAGTGGACCTGGAAGGGGAACTCGTCGGTGCCATTAATGAGTTAAAGAAGACAATGAAGAAGAATAAGAAGCTAAAGGAATAGTTATAGTGTGAAAAGGAAGGTATGTATAACTCTGACAATGAGGAGTTTGCCTATCAAAAACAAAATCTCGAGGAATCTATCAAGACAAAAGATAGTCTAGTCCTTCTACTGGAAGAAAAACAAGGAACCCATGAGAGACTAAAAAGAGGAGAACAAGCATTTGAAACATGATTTTCTCACGTTAAAAGGGGAAACAATCTCACAAACATGTAAAGATGATTTTATATCTTTGAAAGTTTAACTAGAGAAGGATAAGTTAAAATAAGAGGCTCTTCAACATTTGATCGAAGAATGTGTTGATGGTGCTAGACCCATCAACATTCAGGGGATCACCCGAGTATGAAGTCCCAACTAGACCTCACACCATTTGGTGTGGGATTCCCATCCAGTATGATGGCCCATTTTCCATTATCCTAGATACTGTTCCTTATCTCTTGCTTGTTAGCACAGGAGAGTGGTCTTCTTTGTCTTCAAGTAGTGAGGTTCACGTGCCTGGCGATTAATTGTGTTAATTGTGCCAAGGTTCTTTTACCGAAGAGAGGAAGGGTGGGAGTGAGCCTTAATTCAGATGGGAGGAAACCCAAATCTATCAAGAACACATAACACAAAAGATGTGCACAGCTTCTGAAGGAGGAATCTACATGGATGCGGAAGTCACAACACACAAGGGAAGGTAGCACATACAACACTCAGCAGACAATCCGTGTGAGTGCAACAGTCATTATAGAAAGTTTACATCAAAGTTCTATCTCACGTTCGAGAGGTGACCAACACGGGCAGGACAAAATTAACATCTTATACAACACATTTTTTTTAATATATATGTAGTAGAACAGTTGAATGAATCCAAGTGTTAAACAAAAGTTTAATCAACATGTACTACAAGTGTTCAAGATGAATCTTACAAACAATTACAACACGTGTGAAAACTTGTTGGCTTGTTAGTAGGATTCTGAATTAAGAAAAAGTTCAAAGACACATTGATAAACCATAGATCACTAACCCTGTGGACGAGGCGTTGGAGCCACTACTTACTTCTCAAAGAAAAGATTACAGACTCTTGAGCCAAGGTGAAAAGTACTTTTCATGTACAAATGAGGGGGTATTTATAACCCAGGGTGAAACTAATCCTTGTAGTTGTTCGACTTCCCTCATGACTGTTTGAATTCGATGACCTTTCAACTTTACATGACTCTTCATATAACAAGTGGGTCTCTTGTACTTCCACGTTACATTACATTGACTAACAGTATGGCCCACACTAGAGATGTGGGCAACATGACTCATGAGAAGAATTGACATGACAATGATGGTACATTCATGCTATTGCTAGTGTGTATGTCGATCTGCAGTGTTGTTGGGTGATGGATTTTCTCATAGTGTGTCACAACTTCACCTCAACATGGCAAGGTGCATAAAGGCTTCGATGGTCCTTGGGTTCGCTTAATGTTGTATTTGTACATTTCTCTTTGCTTGTATGTTGGCATGCTTGGTTGGTTTGTTTGTTCACTAAAAGTGCATGGTCATCCATTTGTCCATCCATGAACACATCTTCGCATGTTCATCTGTCCGTCCATGAAAACATATTTGCATGATCATCTGTTCACGAACACATCTCTTTGCATGCATCTTTTGTTTGTCCATTCATGAATAGGTCCTCTTACATGTACTCCCCTTGTTCATCCCATCCGTCATCATGCCATGTTTATTTATGTACTTATATCTACAGTCACTCATGACGAGATGACATCAAATTCTTAAACCTCCTAGTCTACCATGATACATGATCATTTCGGATGCAGGTGACCAGGAGAGAAGACAAGGTTATGCAACTACACGAGGCAAGCTTGGAGTTGGGATTGAGGCTCGAGCACTAATGGTGAAAACTGTATAGAAGTCACTGGGAGATGGGTACAGAAAATTTGGATCGATAGTGGCTGTCGTGGGGTCTAGATTGTTTGGAGGAAAAATCTACGCAATTTTTGGGAGGGGCAATCTGGGCTGCGGGAAGGCTTGGTAGACAAAATTTGCAGAATTTCTAGAAGGAGTGAGCATCACAAGCCTGGCAAAAAAAATGCATAATTCCTCAAGGGAAATGGCAACAAGATGCCAAGGGTTTAGCAGCAAACTGCTTAATTTCTAGAGGGAACTGGCACCAGGCTACTGGGAGCTTGGCAGCAAAAACTGCACAATTCCTATAGAGAACTAGGAGCAATATGCTGGGAGCTTGGCTACAAAAAACTGCACAATTCGTGGAGGTAGATGACAGTGGGTTGCTGGGAGATGCTGACGGGAAAAACCTTGTTGATGCTTAGAGGATGGCCTGCTAATTACCTCTGCGCAATTTTTGAGTTGAGCAGGTTACTCGGTAGCAGAGGGCTTGCTCATGAAATCTGCGCAGTTTTCCGGGTGAGCAGCTGACCGACTGACTAGTGGGTTGGCTAGAAAAACTGCGCAATTTTCTAAGGGAGAAAGGGAATGGCACTGGGTGTCTATGTAGCCTATCTATACAATTTACTTAGTCATTGGAGTAGGTATGGTCTGTATCCTCTGTGCAATTTTTGAGGGGAGTCAGTCCAAGAGTGACTACCAGGTCAAACTCTCTAGTTGACCAGAAAGAGGGTTAATTGACCAGCTTGCGGGCAACACATCTTGAAATGACTTACTTGGTGCTTTTGTATTGTTCTGGGAGACAATCAATTGAGTTGATGGCAGGGTGAAGATTCAACTGTTAAAGGGTGATCTGGTCATCAGAAATTTAGTAAAATAGCTACATGTGTGAGCGAGTGAAAAGTTGCATACATGAACTTGCAAACATACACTTACATGACTTGATGAAGAGACAACTCAAACTATCCAAATACACTTGCTCAACATGACTGACTGATGGTGCAAGTCGACAAGCGTGACGTTTATGATTGATCATTGGATGACCACGATGACACTTGCATGACAGTGTATACGACTTGGTGTGTGAACGCGATGGATGTTTACATAGAGAGCATAATATGTACACACGAAGCGGAGACCTTGTGTATGACCAGAAGATGGTCGCAAGCGAGACACTTTTATCCACATGCAAAAGCCGCCCTTTGAACGATTCAGAAAGGTGGGTGTAAATACTGACATGAGCTCATGGGGTGAACCCAAGTGCATGAAAACATCAAGTAAAACTCTCAAAGGAAGCTCCAAAATTGGGCACGGGCCCAAGTATTGGAGGCTGTTGCAACTACTACAACACTTGGTGACACACTAGTAGAAATCTAGCTTCTTTGTTTTGGTTCATTGATAACACAGGGCCTTGGCTTTTCAGGGAGTATTGAATCATTGTACAGGTTATGTCGGCTTCCCCACTTACCCCATGGATAGATATGGTACACCTTTTTCCAAATTAGTCAAACACAACAAAAGTTCAGCTTGATCACAGTGTTTCAAAATTGGGAAGGGTAGTTTGGTTCGTGAGTTGAATATTTTCAGAGTATAAGTTTTCATCTCTAGTGTTGCTCCACTGCCAGTAGGCCTAGAAATTACCCCAACGGAGTCACATAGGAACAAAAACATTGCTCCACTACTAGAAATCTTGGTGAGTAGCCTGGTGGAGTTGCATGCTTCACCTCTTTGTGCAAGAAGCCTTTCTCTTCTTTCGCCTTTGTATTTTTTATGAGGCCTATGCATAGGAACTTATTTATTTTTGGGGCAAAAGAGGATGCTAACTTATTAAGAGAAGAACAGGTTGTTCCTTCAGAGAAGCATGTATGACCTCTTACATAGGTTTGCTCATTCAGATTTTCCCCTTCTCCATTTCTACTAGTTGGATGAGCTTCAACACACAGAGTAGAAGACTGAGTACAGCCATGGGCTTCCCAGCGTGGACACAGGTTCATGGTTGGACCAAAACTCCCCTTGTACATGGCTCATATTTTCCATCAATACTTCATCAGTAGAAGGTTATAACCAAGCACAGAGAATATAGACATAAGACTGGCCAGTGCTATAGTGTCACAAGTCTCTTCATGTCTCAGCCACATACTCATTTAAAAGCCAAAACTCAGTAGATGGCAACACTTATTTCTGGAAAAAAAAAGTAAGGTATTATAGCAAAACAAAAACAAAAATAGTAAGAAAATAAAGGAAAACAAAAATCAACAAGCAGTAACAAGAATATGTACATGGCGCGGGGCTCGACCTGACCTATTGGAAATAATGTTTGAGATCTTGGCCATTGATAGGAAGGTCGTTAATCTTCTCGTCAAGTGTGGGCCAAGCTTCCCATGGGTTGTGTACAGACCAATCCACAGGGAATAAAACTTCGTATGATTGCCTTTGTCTTCATGAGATTAATCCCATTTCAAGACCAAGTCACCAACACTAAAGTTAGCTTTCCCTGCAAACTTCTTATCAAACCATCTCTTGATATAGTTCTGGTGGAGTGTAAATTTTTATTTTTCTTTCATCCTTTAATCCTAAAGCTTGTGGAGTTTATCCATTCTACGTTTAACTAACTCGCAAGGCTTACTTTGGGATTCTTGGGATCGCTAAAGTGCTGGCAACTAGATATTGGGTGGCAGGATGGCCTCTTTACCATAGAGAAGGAAGTAAGGTGAGGTTTTCAGAAAGGGTTTGAGTGTTACATGATCAGCCCATAATGCATTCGTTAGGGTGGAATGCCAGTTTCCCTACTCAGAGTAAACAATATTTTTAAATATGTTGATAAGGTTTTGTTCATGGATTCTACAAGACCATTTCCCTACGAGTAGTAGTTAGGTGAGTGTTTCAACACAATACCATTTTGTAATGAAAATCATAAATATTCAAAGATAAAAAGTGCATTGCATTATAAAAAAAAAAGTGATACTGGAACGCCGAAGCATGAGATGACATTCTGCGGGAGGAAGCTGATGATCTCTGGCTCGTTCACTTACTTGAGCATAATTGCTTGTGTCCACCGAGTGAAGTAATCAATTGTAGTCAGAATGTAGCGGTATTTTTTGGATGAATGTGGGAAAATTTCCCCAATGATGTCCAAGCCCCATTGTTGGAATGGTTTGGTCACTGCAATATGGTGCAGTGGGGATGTTGACCTTTGTGTTTTTTCGACATGTCACTGATACACTGGGAACTTGCACACATAAGCATGTGCATCATTGAATGATGTGGGCCAGTAGAAAGGAGCTCTCATAACTTTGTGTGCAGTGGTGTTTCCCACAAACTAATCCTCGACGGGGCCATCATGAAAATATTGTAGTACTTTCTATGATTCATGTACCTCTAGGTACCTGACCAAAACTTCATTGATGTGCTTCCTGTAAATCACTCCGTGCAACAAATAATATACTAAATGTTTGAGGCGTAAAGCCCTCTTCTGTTTGATGGAAAAGTGAGAGGGTATGGTTCTGTGCTCAAGTTACTAGCACACATATGTGTACCAAGAGGTTCTGTCTTTAGTGGGTGTTGCTCACACTACATCATACATTTCAACCTCCTGCTCCCAGTCACCGAGTTCTTCTTCCTCCTCCAATGCATGTACTGCTTCAGCTATAAGTCTGAAGAGCCCATGTCCTTTGACTGTGTGAAATGGCTTGATGTCAAGATCATATTATTGCAAGCCTGTCATCCAGTTCACACATTGTTCACCCAGTTCGTATTGTACAAATAGTGTGCAGACTACTAGGTGAGTGACGTAGACTATGCAATGGTTCTTCAACAAGTAGGGCCTGAATTTTTGCACCACCTTATAAACTGCATGTGCTTGTTTTTCAATGATGGGGTAGTTGAGTTTGGGTCCCTGGATGCTTGCACCAATGAAGGGGATGGGACATTCATCGTTCATATCATCCTTCTAAGTGAGTATTGTAGTGAGTGAATTATCGGAGATGAAGGTGTATAGCAGGAAATCCTTTTGGAAGTCTAGGCTATAGAGTGCGGACGCTTTTGTAATAGCCTACTTTATATGGGTGAATGTGTACTTCTCCCTTTTGCCCTAGTTGTAGACTGCATCCTTCTTGATCATGTCCCACATGGGTTTGATTATCTTCGCATAATCTGAGATGAACTTCCGGAGGAAATTTATCTTGCCCAAGAAGGAATGCATGGCTTTCTTGTTGGTTGGGTAAGGGATCTGTGTAATAGTCTGGACTCAGTTTGGATCAACCTTGATCTCGTTTTTGGAAACGATGTGTCCAAGAAGGTTCCCCTCGGACACTGCGAATACTCTCCTTTTTGGATTCAAGGAAATCCCCTATTTCTGGCATCGCTCAAAATTTTCCTTCAGATATCGTATGTGGTCCTCATGGTTCCATGAGTCTGTTAGGTTCTGCCACCATAACCCGATTGTATCCTAAAAAAACGTCGAGTATGGAAAACAAGGTGCCCCAAATACTATTTGTATAGTGTGGTCCATAGACGGCACGGGGTAGTTGTCTTTGTTTGAGGGGTGGTTCATGTTCCATAAATGAACACACAAGTGGATTTCCCTAGACTTCTTACATCTAGGAACAAGGTTTGAAACCCATGTAGAATGACAAACTTTGTATATGATCCGTGCATCCAACAACTTGGTGAGCTCTTCCTATATGATGGGTTCAAGTGATGGATGTACCTTCCTCATCTTATATTGATATGGCTTGACCCCTTCTTCAAACGGGAAGATGTGTTGGATTATCCACATGTCATAAGTTTTTAGATCATTGTATATCCATGTGAACACATCCCGGTACTGTTTGAATAGGAAGACAAAGGCTTGCCTTTATTTTTCTATGCAACATGTATCGAGATTGACCAAAATCAAATCTTGTTCTATTCCCAGGCTGATCTGTTCGTGCATCATGGTGGAACTATGAGTTTTTCTATTCCTTGGCCCTTGAAAGCATTCTTGCAATTTATAGAGATTTTCCAACCATGACACTCACTTAGGGATGTGGTGGCATTTCTTGCTACCATCTTCTACTTGCTAATATCGCTTGTGCTTGTTTTTGTCTATCGCTTCATCCTTGGAGGTGTCAGCGTTGAAGATGTAATGCAGTATCTGTTGGTATCATCAAACATGCATAAGCTAGTTATGTTATCTAGGATAGTTGGTCTATACAAAATTTCAATAGTAAATATATCCCTAATCGGTGACATCCTAGAGGTTGCGTTTGTCTGAGCATTAGTAGCTGCATTACGTGTACGTGGTATAGTAGTGATGTTAAATGCTTGGAATTTAGAGATTAGTCATCATACCTCTTGCTAATAACTTTTGAGATGCGTAACAAATAGTGAATGGTGTTACATACCTACTGTAACACTATCTCTAAATCACCTACCACTTTGAGCGCGACCACGTTGAGGTTGATGGCTTTCTACAAGCCCAACACGATTGCTTCATACTCAACAACGTTGTTCATGCACTCGAACTCTAAGCGACTCAAAATCAACTGTTTCCTATAGTTTGGGTCAATAAAGACATTTCTAGCTCTTGCGCTGTCCTGTGTCTTTGATTTGTCAAAATACATGGTCCACAACTTGTATGTACACAGACTGTTCGACGCACTTACACTACTGCTACTATTGGTACAATGTATTGTACATGCTTCATTACCATTAGTTGGGAAAGGAAGGATACCTAACTACATGTCTGGTGGAGTTGGAGCTGGCCATGCACGATAACATGCCAGCGTTGTTTCCAGGAGGGAGTTGCCAAACATGAGTTCTATGAAGGCCAATGGTTCATTTTCGCCATTAATGGGAGTAACATTGTGCCTCATATACCTCTCAGATAAAACCCAGATTTGATTGTTTTTACCCTTGTATAGAAGCCAAATGTGTGAATAGTCCGTAGAAAAATATCTGTTCACCTTGTGGTTAGCACCAGAATTGCAACAACAATGCTGCAACTCTTGGGCTGCCTACTTTATTTTTATCAACCCGATAATTCGTAACAAACTTGGAAGCGTCGGTGTTGTATGCACAAATACTAGTTCTCATAGTAGGATCTCACTTGGTCAGTCGGCGCAATATCACTAGGATCTCAAGTCAACTTCTATGGATTCCAGAAGAAGCTCTATATGTGATGAAAGGAAAGAAAGATTACTCTACAGATGCCACTCTAACTGGAGAAAGGAGAAAGACTGAAATGTAAAGCAAACCTAGTAAACCCTAGTTAACCAACTAATCCTACTTTTGCAGAAAGCACTATGAAAACCATGAAAGGAATGCCATTACTTACTCAAGGAAGTAAACAACATCCAACTAAGCTATTTCTAGAAGTAAATAAGTAAAAACCATCTTTTTGGATTTTTATGTGAATTTGACATGCATGTAATTTTTTGTGTGTGAATGTGGTAGCGAATAGGTGGTGTTGGAGGGTGGTTTTGGGACTTGAGAGGATGTAGGATGGTGTGGATGGGTCCTAGGAGGTCTCAGGTGGCCTTTTGGAGGGTTTTCCCACACTCGGCCTTCAAAAGAAAGCCTACAGTAAAATTTACAGGAGGACACATGAAATCTACAAGAGGAAAACATGGCAACTACAAGAGGCCTACAAGAGGAGGTCAAGAGTAGTTTTCACTGTTTTGAGGGTGTGAGAGTGGGTGAAAAAGGTGGATGAAGGTTCGAATGAGGTGTTATGGCACCTAGGTTCTACCAAGAATCACTAGGAGAGAGGAAGATGATTGGGTTTGCTCAAGGAGATAAGAAGTTCTATGGAAAATGCAGGAAACTAAGGCAGAATTGAGGTGAGACTTGAGCGACCTGTAGGTCATGGATCAAATGGAGGATGGCATGGCTGATAGGTTGGCTTGCTATGAGAAGAGATTTGCTGCATAAAAACTGACAGTGAACTAAGGAAATCAAGCAAGCAATGAAATGAGTGCTTCTAGAAAGACATAGTTTTGCATCAAAATAGTCTAAACTATGATCTATGAAAGGAAATGCTGAGA
Source organism: Pinus taeda (assembly GCA_000404065.3). Lineage (NCBI taxonomy): Eukaryota > Viridiplantae > Streptophyta > Pinopsida > Pinales > Pinaceae > Pinus > Pinus taeda. Next base: position 35,490 of record APFE030969224.1, read on the forward strand.
AATGTTGCAAGAAACGAAAGCATGAAATAAGACTATTATAAATAAATAAGTGAGTGTGATGAATAAGATCTAAAGCAAAGCAAAACTGGACTATTAACCTACTAAAAAGCTGCAAACACTAGAAGTCCTATGAAGGAGGAAAATCTATGTTTTTGGGGAAGCAAGAGGGTCTTTTCCTCAAATCATGGTCCCAAAGGGAGGAAGAGAGGCCAAGGCACTATGGATAGCCTTTTCAATCTTCTCTTTATCTCTGCTTAACTTGCTATAGAGAGCACAAATTGAAGAAAACTACTAAATCATGAAAAGAAACCTATTCTTAACCATAAAAGAAATACATCTAATAGCAACCTAATCTACAAACTGAAATAAAACATAAAAATAAAAGTAAAGAGAAGCTTGGTTGCTTGGATTGGGCCCTAACCTAAGAGATTCATCCCTTTGAGGTAACTCAGTGCTAGCTCAAAAAGGATTCCATCTTTATTATCAAAACAATAGCAAGATTACATGAAACTGTCACAAAATAATAAGCTCGAAGTTGGAGCAGAGTTTACATAAGAAAAAATACAGGAAAAATCAAACCCTAGTGATGGCCTATGCCTCTCTACTTATGCAAATGAAGCTACGAATAGCTTCCTTAAAATTAGGGAGGTTTGGCTCCCAAAACTCAAGATAAACATCAGTCATCCTCCACTTGCTCGGCTACCTTCTAGTGCATGATTCAGCTGCTTGTACTTCGAGCTGAATGAAGGGGAATTCGAAGTGAGGAGTAATAAATGAGGGGGATTCCCTCCTATAAGTCCTCTCCTTTGTCCGCTTCAAGTTATTTATACCATTTGTCCACTGGATCCTTGACTTTCACCTCGAAATTCATCAATAATCTGCATCAAACACATGTTAGACCACATGGCATCATAACTAACTCAACTCACTCCATAAGCATAAATATAATCAGAAAATCATACAATAAGCTAAGAGAATGGTTGATTTGGCTAGGTTAGGAGGTAAAATGAGCCCATATAATTACCCATTTATGAGGCTCATCACCTTGCTGGACCGGTCTCTGCTGAGTAGTAAACCATATGCTTCTGGTATGTCCACAACAACAGTGTTGATGCATTAGTGGACTCGATTGTCGTGAGATAGTCGGACCATCACATCTTAAAGTTCACTGATGGTTGGTACAATGGTTCGATCAAGTTGGATGATTTGCGTAGTTGCCTTGCTCCATTATGCATTGATCTTCTTGCAATGGAGAGCGAAATGATGTTGTTTGCCACTCTAGAATCAACCAAGTAGTTGTGAACATTACAGTTGAATATTTCAAATGAGAGCAGGAATGGAGGGCAACTTGAGTTTTCTTCTTCCATCTGAAGTGCGTTTAACATAGTTGAAAGTGATCCGAGAGGTGTGCTTGCTCCCTTGCTGGTAGAGGCTGCACTGTCCACTGATGTTTGTCCCAATCCACGTAGCAAGATGTCCCGCTGACTTTGGATCTTAGCTAACTTGAATAAACTAATGTTCACGTGATTTTTCTTCATGTCATCCATAATTTTGTAGTCCAGAGGGGGTAGGCTCACCGAGGTGTCCAGATTAAGACTGGTGTTCGTGTTGTCCAGCGGAGTGCTTTGCATTTTGTTGCTCATGGACATACTCTTATCCGCCGCTATCTTCCTAAGCTTTCTTTGTGTTTTCTGCTTTGGGATGGTTGGTGGATTAACCTTCCTCATCAACAGTCTCATATTTTCTTGTGCTTCCACAAACGTAAGGGGAGCCCCTTTACTCCTGAGATTGTAACAATCATTTTTCTCTTGGGGCTATTTATCAATGTTCTTCAGCATTACTTGCGAGCACTAATACGTGTTTAACACATGCCTAGAACTTAATGCCTCATCAGGTGAAACATCTTCGTCATTATCTGGATCTTGTGGTTATTCCTGCATACTATTGTCTGTGCCAAATGTGTGGCTGCATATAGAGCCTACAACTAACTTCCAGTTTGAGCAAGAATTCTCTAGGTGACCATCTTCATGAAATGAACAGAATTCAAGATTTGTGCACCAATCGAGCTGGAACATAGAGCTCTACATAGTTTTTGTAGGGAGATAGTTGTTGGCTGATAACATGCTTCCTTGTCTCTGTCTAGGTGGATGGTTACTGGCAGACATGTCCATTTTTTGTTCTCTAAGATTAGACACTTTTCTTGTGAAGTTCTTGACGAGGTGAGTGAGGGTTTAAATATCATTTGTTTCCTTGTCTCTAACTTTGCTCATCACCCCCTGGGACTTCCTTCTCACATCTTTGGAGTCCTTTTTTGGTTCATCATCCTTGATGATTCCAATCACGCGCATGTCTTTCTCAACAACAATAGCTTCTTCGCAGTTTTCTAGTAATGTTGGTTTTGCAACTCACTTGACGAACTATGCAATGATGGTCGACAGTTGATCCAGGTGGATGTTGGTGGCCACCCACCTATCCCATTTGGACCCCCACATTTGTCTTTTTCAGTTTTTTTCAGTTTCCGTAATTGTAGCACAATTTACTATTTTTAGCAGTTTTTTCGGGTCCTGAACTTCCGGAGCCGTTTTGAGGCCCTAAACGACGTTTTTTGGGAAATCTGGGGGCAACATCGGTCCATGGACGAGCGTTTCCCTTCCCAAAGTGGTAGTTCTCGGATAGATCTTTCTAACGAGCTATCATACGCGTCAAACGGAGATCGTATGCCAAAGTTACGACCCCGGGAAATTGATGTACCAATTTACCCAAAACGGGGCCCACAATTTGGCGTTTCATCTTCTAAGGGTCGGTTTTGGAATGTGAAGGGTTTTCCATTGTTTCTCAATAATAAATAGGCCTTCGAGCCTCATTGTAACCCAAGTTCGGAACAGTTCAGAGACATGTAGCCGCACATCTCTTCTCAGAGATAAGCTACCATCGTCCTAGCTGGTTTATTTCCAATTCTGGTTGTAAGCATATTTCGGTATTTTCCATTAATGAAATGAAGTGTTATTTCCGCTGCATCTCTGTGTTTATGGTTATCTCTGTAATCTATTGCGTTCCTGTTTAAATCCGGATCATTTCATTAGTAAACAAACTAGCATCATCAACACACTTTCTCATGCAATTTTTTTCTTGCACAACTTTGCACAATTCACACAAATCTTTTTCAATTGATTCAAATTATAAAGAATTGTTCCTACTGAAATTAAGCTTATGCAATTTTCAGTTAACTTCAGGTCTCATCTTTCATGAATCTCTTATTTCGTCTTTATCTAGATCTTGTCAAGTTATCTATTCACTAATATTTTGCATCACTTAACTAAGTTAAAATAGTTATTTTAGGAAATTTGTGAGTTTTCAGGTTTTAGCTCGACTTCTAAGTTTGGTGAGTGCTATATTATGATAAATTTCCAAATATGTCGCGAATAACTTCCATGTCACCATATTTTCCCTTTAATCCCTTGACACTTTGTATATTGGCCACTTTGGCCCATACGACTAAGGTTCATAACCTTGGCTCTAATCCTTGAGTTCTTAGTCATGCTTCTACTCATCTGAATGATGTCATGACGACGTCACATGTGCCATGTGGCCTCTCATGATTCATCCACATGTCACCTTGAAATGGCCACTTTGCCACCTCAAAATTCCCAAAATGAATGTTGTATGTCATCGGTATAGTGTCACATGTCACCGGTCTGTCCACCTATCCATTTATCAACCCTTGTTGTCACTTTGTCACCTTGATAAGTCACCATCACCTACTACTTATCATCTTTTTTCTCATGCCATGTGGTTGGACCCTTATCACTTGCCCCCATTTTTATTGGTTTTGCTATGTATTGGCCCAATTGTCCACCACTTCTTCATTTTATGCACTACGTCATACTAACATCACCTAGCCTAATCTCGCTAGTGGTTTGCACACCACCCTCAAATGTTTGTGGTTTAGGGATGGGGGGTGCACACTCAACCTTCATCATTGATCTTGTGATTGATGGTCTAGGAAAACTGCCCATTGCAAACCCCCCTCTGTGATTAATGTATGAGCATGCTTGGAGCCCAAAAATACCATCAATGTGTCAATGAGGGTGCATGGCAAGAGTTCTGCCTATTTACATGCTAAAACATTAACTATGGCTACCCACCAGTTTTTCCACTTGTAGTTCTGCCATGTTTGTCCAAATAACAAACTAAACTGCTCCATGTAATTTTACTATATTTAGCAATAACTTTTACTTTTAGGGTTATACCTTTGACTACTTAATATCTTCTAATCCCAATGGCCATTTCATGACTTCAATTTACCACTGGAAAGCGCTTTCAGAGCTTTTCCATCTAAGTGGGTTCCACTTGACTTTCAGGTGCTCCTCTATACTGGAAATACCTTCAAAGTCAATGCACTTTGTCCATCCAATCTCTATTCATCTTTCCATAATCTTGTCTTTTTCAATCATCTATATCACCTTTTCCATCAGTGAAAACACATTTCTAACATTCTCCCCCTTTTGCATTAATGGAAATGCCTTGATCAAATAAAACATCAGCATGAAGACAAAGTGGGATTATAATTTTTTTTTGTGTATTCTCTTATTTCTCCTTTGGATGTTGCTCCCCCTATGATGCACTTCTATTCTATTGTACTGTTGTTATGAATTATGTGATGCACTTCTCTTCTACTGTACTATTGCTATGAATTATGATCACCTCACTACCAATACTATTCACCTTTTTATTTTTATGGTTGAATATACTTATATCTTTTGTTTGATCACCAAGACTTCTTCCCCTTTGACATCAATGGAGAAGAAACTAATGGACCCATCCCCCGACAACCTTGATTTCTCTTGTCAGTAGTCTCCCCTGTTATATTAATCTTGTGGACTTGGTAGCTTAATTCTAATATGTTGAAGGTATACTAGTTGGATCTCTTCCTCTTAAAAGAATATCTAGTGGAATGATGCAAGAGGAACTACTCCTAATCTCCCCCTTGAATACTCAAACTGATCCCTTGGGAGTGGTTTGGTGAAAATATCCACAACCTGCTCTTTTGTAGTACATATTGTAGCTTCACAATCTGATTGGAAACTTTCTCTCTCAAGAAATGGTACTTTATTGGAATATGCTTTGGTTTGGAGTGAAAACAATATTCTTAGACATGTTGATGGCACTTGTATTGTCACATATAATAGGAATAGGATGATCATAAAAAATATGTACATCTTGTAAACTCAACTTGATCAATAATATTTGAGTGCAATAAGAAGTTGCTACAATATATTTAGCTTTAGTTGTAGATAGTGAGATTGAAGCTTGGTTCTTGCTCAGCCATGAAAATAGAAATTCTCCATGAAAGAAAGCACCACCACTAGTGCTCTTTCGATCACCTACATCACCTACCCAATCAACATTAGTATAAATAATTAGTGAAAAATATTTACCTCTTGGATACCACAATGCATAGTCCATTGTGGCTCTAAGATATATGGGAATCCTCTTAACTACTAGAAGATGGCTCTATATGGGGGCTTCTTGAGATCTTCCAATAATACCAATTTCCTTCATAATTTCTAGTCTTGAGGCTATCAAATATTATAGGCTTCCCATAATAGATCTGCATAAATTTTGGTCCACTTTTTGTGATTCATCAATCTTGCTAAGCTTGCAACCTGTAACCATTAGTGTGCTCACCAAAGAGTATTCCTCTATGCCAAACTTCTTAAATACCTCCTTGAAATATTTTCTTTGTGAGATAAAAATCCCTTTGGGATTCTGCGCAATCTACAAGCCAAGGAAATAAGATATCTCTCCAATCATGGACATCTCAAACTCAACCTTCATATCAGCTGCAAATTGGAATGTTAATGAATCTGAATCAATCGAAAAGATAATGTCATCAACATAAAGAACCACCACTATGAATTTTACATCATTAGATTTAACATATAAATAGCTATGAGTTGCACCTATTTTGAATCTGCACTTGAGATAGTAGTTGTCTAACTTGGAATACCAAGCTTGAGGGTCTTTCTTGAGACCATACAAGGCCTTATTAAGTTTTCAAACATAATCAAGCTTATCTGTCAGCTGAAAACCGTTTAGTTGATCTATGTCAACTTCTTCCTTTAGTTCTCCATTTATAAAAGCAAATTTGACATCCATCTAATATATTTTGTACTTATTGAAACAAGAAAATTCCAAAAACATTTTAATATATTCTAATCTAGAAATAAGAGCAAATGTTTCACCAAAATATATACCTTCAATTTGAGCATAACCTTTGCATGCCAATCTTGCCTTATTTCTCACCACTTCGCCATATTCATTCAAGTTATTCTTGAAGACACACTTAGTTCCATTGACATTCTTGTTTATTGGTCTAGGAACAAGTTCCCATGTGCGAATTTTCTCAATTTGGTCCAATTATTCATGCATATATTTTAACCAATTTCAATCTTGACGAGCATGTGCAACATCCTTCAGTTGCTCCATAGACAATAGAGATACATGTTCTTGTGTAGGGGGATTGAGAAAACTCCTTCGTGTCTACACACCTATATTTAAATCACCAATAATTTTATTAGTTGGGTCATATTTTTACACATATCATGAAGGTTATTTGGCTTGTGGATAGGAAGGATCTTAATTGTCTTCTTCTGAAAGTGGCTCATGGCCCTCCTCATCATTGTTGACTAGTTCATTAGTGTTGGTATTTACTAGTTATTTTATTTAGATTTAGTATACTCATCCACTTTGACATCAGTAAAATAAAAAGTATTCTTTGTATTCTTATCATAGCATCTATATCCTTTTCTATTATAAGAGTACCCAAAAAAAATACCTTCATTAGCCATTGCATTAAACTTACCAATTTTTTCATTGTTCTTCTTGATGTAGAATTTACTTCCAAAAAATCTAAAATGATTGACTATAGCAGGTCTACCATACCAAATCTCATAGGGAGTTTTGTCACTATTTATTATTAAATCCACTTTGTTGAGTATCACCTCTACTATGTGAATGGCTTCAACCCAAAATATTTGTGGAACTTTTCTTTCATGCATCATACCTTTGGATATTTGTTGAGTATATCTATTGACTCTCTCTGCTACACCATTATGTTGTGGAGTCTATGCTATTGTGAACTTCCTCTTAATGTCATGCTTCCTAAAATAGTCATCAAACACTTTTGAAGTAAATACACCTCCATTATCAGATCTTATGCCCTTGATTTTACAATCAGTGTCATTTTTAACCACAACTTTGAAATATTTGAACTTCTAAAAAGCTTCATAGTTTTCTCTGAGAAAAGAAACCCATGTCATCTTGTTGAAACCATTAATTATAAGCATGAAATATAATTTAACTATGGGTGACCATGTTCTTGATGGTCCACACAAGTCCATGTGTACTAGTTAAAGTGGATTTGGTGATGAGCTATCCTTATTTTTAAATGGTACTCGAGTTTTCATATCCAATTAACAAGACTTGTAAATTGTCTATAGTCATACACTTGAATTCCTTTGGACTTTCATCATCTCTTTCCTCATATGAGGATTGACTACCTTCACTTTCAGATGAATTAGCTTCTTATGTGTAGAATATCTTTTTATTGGCCTTCTTATTATCCTTTTTACTTTCTTGAACTTCCCTCTAGGATCATATTTAGTCTTCTTCATTTTAGGACATTTGGAAGCATAATGGCCAACATTACCATATTTTAATCACTTAAAAGGTAACTTAAATTTTTATTTTCCTGAGCATCTCTTGAGCTTCTTCACAAACTTGGCTTCTTTTGCATTTGATTCAAAACATGAATCATCTTGCTCTTCCTTAGGCTTCTTATCTGCTTTAAAGGCCGACTATTTTGTTTTAGGCTTTCCATTTGAAACTCTCATCTCATAAGTAGTGAGTTTACCAAGTAATTGATATAGAGTGAGAGTGTTAATATTGGTTGATCCAAATGGAAAATGACATCAACCCATGGTATTCATCCACGCATGTTATTCATCCACCCATGGAATTTTCCCATGGTATTGTAAGTGGCATCCCCCCATGGTATTGTAAGTGACATCCACCCATGGTATTCATTCACCCATGGTATTTGCCAATGGTATTGTGACATCCACCCATGGTATTCATTCACCCATGGAATTTAATTGTGGTATTGCAATCAAAAAATACTATAAGTTGTTAGAGCCTAGATTTACCTCAGGCTAAAAAGGTAAGCTTCTAGGTCCACATCAAACCACACTCGGCCTCGTTGCTAGCCCTATGAGGACAGGAGAGGGCTCTCTCCGGGTCAATCTCAGCAAAGGATAATCGATGGGGCTTGAGATGACAGAAATAGCTACTAATCTTAGGCTAGGTATGAAGTGCAAGGATTTAATTGGAGTTTTTTGGGGGTTTTGTGTTGGAAAAAGGGAAAGGCAAATTTGGTCCAGAGATGAGGCCTAGTTTTTGCAGAGTTCTGATTGGGGCAAAGAAGGAAATCGTTTTGATGCTTTATATTTGAATGAATGGATGGATCAGAACGGTGAAGAGCCAAGGAGGGCAAGAGAATCTCAAGAGTCCTCCTCAAACAGATGAAAACATATAAAATTAAACAAAATTTCAAGGCAGAGCATAGCATTCCAATGGATTCTACCTTAATCACTCATTTGTTTAATTTCAGAAGAAAAGAGAAGGGAAAATGATACACATAAACATCAGTGAACTTACAATTACATAAATAAAAACATCATAAAAACACAAAGCCACATGGATCCCAACAAGTACTACAAAACCCTAGTCTTTCCTTAGCCAAAAATGCAGAGATAGAATGTACAATGATGTGCCAAGCAATCCCAAGTGTCCAACCCTGACAATCACTCAGAAAATACATGATATAGACCATCCTAACCCATTCCCATGCCTCTAGGGGTTGATCTCATCATTCTAGGAGTTGTTTCAACCAATTCTAAACAAAGCACTGAAATCTAGGCAATCAAACAACTTGCCTCTATAAGGTAGGAAACTGATTCATTCATTAAATTTTCACTTTTTAATGAATGAATCCTATAGAACAGGTAAAAATGTGCCAATATTGCATCATGGTCCTCCAATTACATCATGGTAGATCAATAATTACATCAAAAATCAAAACTAGTAAAAACTGGGCGAACTTCTGAGTTGTACAGTGAAAAATAAGCCAAAAATCCTCGATGCGTTGCGCCTGATTCTCTATGCATTGTACCACTTTGGAGCTGAATGTGAGGCCCTTCCCAGAGTTCAAATTGAGGTCCTGATAGCTCATTGGAAAGCCCTGCCTGTCTACTTTCTAGCCCAAGTGGAATTTTTCAATTGGGTGTCCATTTGCCCCTCCAAAACTTCAATCTCCCAGTGCTACTTCCTGTGTGTCAAAATAGGGGTAGAGAGGTCATTTTTTGAGTGTTTTTGACCTCTTGAGGACTCAAAACGTGCCCAAATTTCTTGGCCATGCACCAGAAATCATGCTTTTTCATGCCAAATCCAAAAAATAAAGTTTTTGAAATTTGGAGCCCTCTAGCAAAAGCTAGCGCCACGTGGCGCGGCACATAGGGAGGCAAAACATGTTTTCAGTGCAAAAATTGCTCCAAATTTCTTGAAATTTGGGCTGGACCTTCTCTATCAAGTGTCATGCTGGGCTAAAGAGGATTCAGCCAATATATGAAGACGATCATGCTCCTTTTGTCTCTTGTTCCATGGCTCTCCAATGTTAGGTATGCCGGTTACTCGTGAGATAGTTTCTAGTGTAAGTGTGAAAGTGACACCAGCCAAAGTAACTCAATCACCATGTAAATGCAGTACAAATAAGTGAGCCAACTCATGATGAACTTGAACAGTAGCAACCTTCTCACGAAATTCATAACATGACTGAAACTGGAAACAAGAGATGACAAGAGGGCAGGCCTGCAATTCTGTAAGGGTTGTTGGTTCTTCTCTAACATGTCTGCCACCTTTATGAGGCCTCCGAGGTGCATGTCCCTCCATGGGTGAGTCACTTTGGGTCTCCACTTCATAATCAGATGAATGACTGGATGACATAACTGTTGCTATACAAACTGCCTTGGAGAAATAGATGTTGGTGTATGAAACTGTATTGGACTGCTCTTTTGTGATGTGGTTGAACTTTGCCACCAAGGGGAAAAAGTGAAACAAGGGACTGTTAGGATAGAGGAAAAAATATGAGGGATTAGGGACTATTGGTATAGATTTAATTAGGGAAATATGGGAGGGTTTTGGATTTTATGTATAGGATTAAGGTTTAGGGGTTTTGGGTTTGAAAACTTGGGAAAAGGGATTTAGGATAGGGGTTTAGTAATTTTAGGGGGTAGGGAACAATGAAATTAGGGACAAAAGGAATAAGGGAGACAAGAGAAGGATGGAAAGAGCAAACTTGGTGGCAAATAGTTGTTTAAAACCCTAGGCAACCATTTTTATAGGAGAGCTTTGACATGGTAGGGTTCAAACCATCACCATTCATCAATCACCATATCATAGCACAAACTTGAATGAAATGCAATGATGTAGGCTCTATCTGGCAAATCCGTGCAAATTATTGGCAATTTGGAGGGATTTTGAGCAGTTTCGGGCCTTTAAGTGTATGCGCCGCGCAGCTCGCCCAATGCGCCACGCCTTCCCAGTGCTCCGCGCCCATGTAAAATAACACTGCACGTTTTCTCCCAGTGCGCCGCGCCTCCTCACTGCACCGCGCCACCTGCTCTATGCGCTGTGCCAGCCAAGTTTCTTCCAAATTCACCCAAATTCTTACTTGTTCACCAAAAATTGCTTTGAGTTGCCTCCTCTTTGTTCTTGGTATGCAAATGAATTTCCAAAAAGGAAAATATCTCATATAGCCATGGATTTTGATTTTTCTTTTATCAAACCCATTTTTGTAATGTTTAAACTTTGGAAATTTTCACCTTTTAATTGAAGCTATGTTTTTTGGTTGTTTCCTTTGATTTTTTTACTGGAATGATGAAACTCTTGGCAATTTTTTGCAGGGATAGCTGACATGGAATTTGGCAAAGGATGACTAGGGTTGCACTGAAGAACTATAGAACTTGAAAAACCTTAAAAAATTACATATTTATTACAAAAAACAATTTTAACGATTTCTTCTTCAAAACAGTGTTTTGAAGAAGAATCATTCTCAGCATTATTGGCAATGAAAATTATGGAATGAAAACTTATTAGGAACATCCTCATGACCTGCTGGTGATTATCGGACACTCTCAAGCATTTATTGACAAAACCCTAATGAAACCCTAGACCTACTTGACACTAAAACCTTAAAGACAACTTTTGGCACTTTGATGAAAAGAAAACTGTATATGCTTTTTTATGAACAAACATCAACTAGCAGGTAAATGACATGAGTGAAGTATGGGGACAAGACCCTTCCATCAGAGGATCAATGCTCCTAAATGGAATGCAGGTGATTGAGCAGAATGGGACACCTAAAATGAAATGCAACAAAGAGTTTTTGATCTCTGACGGAGGGCTGAACAGACTGACTCTAACATTGGCTCCAATGGGGATGGTAGCTCCTTGGAGGTACCAAGAACTACAGACTTCTGGGAGAGTAGGCAGTGCTTTCATCCATTGGGCTATGTACTCCATTATTTTGAAAAATCCACACAAGACTTTTGACTCAATTTATTGACTGAAACTTCACTGAAACTGACTCAATTTTGAACCTAAAATGACTCAAACACTGACTTGACAAACTCAAACCAAAGCTAAAATCACCCTTCAGAATTATAGCCTTCACTTCGAGCACCAAACTGAAGAAAAGATCACAGCACACTCTTGCAATGAAACTGAAAATAAATTGGTATATACAATGACAATATAAGCAACAGAAAATTTCTCAGAAATGATACCGCTTGAGCAGCCGACCATTGACTGGCCCTCCAGGACATTCTTCCCCGTTCATCTCCTTCAGAAGAAAAGCATTCTGACTATGATATGCAACAATTTTGAAGGGACCTTTCCAGAGATTTTCGAACTTACCGTGCTTACCCTTTTCCTCATTCCTTGCATCCCATTTCAACACCACTTCCTTCAATTGGAATTTGTCTGCCTTTGCTTTTCTGTCATAGATTTTTTTAATCCACTCCTGTAACTTTGATGTGTTTGGGAAAACTTCTTCTCTTGTCTGCTGTAAATGGACCATTTGATTTAGTTTTCTCTGCATATGATCTTCTTCATTGCCGGCCTCCTAAAGAAGTTTGACTACCGGAGCTGCTAGAGAGGTAGGAAACACTGTATCAATGCCATAAACAAGCTCAAAGGGAGACATACCAATGGATTTCTTTTGACTGACCCGATCTGCCCAAAGTGCATTGACCAACTTCTTATGCCAACTCTTCTTGCTTATTTCCAGCAGCTTTTTAATGATGTTGACTAAAGATTTGTTAGAAGATTCCGCCAACCCATTGCCTTGTAGATGATAGGCAGTTGAGTGACCCAAAATGATTTTATACTTGTTACAAAACTCAATCATCTTCTTTGATCTAAAAGCTACCGTGTTATTAGTGATTAACTTATTCGGGCAACCAAAATGAGACAAGATGTTATTCTCAAGGAATGAATAATTACCGCATCTGTACCTTGTATGGTGGGAATTACTTCGATCCATTTCGTGAAATAATCTATTGTCGTGAGGATCCACCTATGCTGACCTAAAGAAGTAGGATGAATTTCACCAATGAAATCCAACCCCCATTGCTGAAAAGGGGCACTCACCTCAATGGGCTTAAGCGGCAAAGGCTGTAATTTCTGCCTTCCTTCAAAAATCTGACATTTATGATAGCTCTTAACAACCTTATATACATCAGCAAACAATGTCGGCCAATAGTATCCCGCCCTCAGAATTTTATTCGCCGTTGTTTTCCAAAAAAGGTGACCGCCACAATCTCCTTTGTGGAAATCCTCCACGACCTGCTTTTCTTCTTCTTCCACCAAACAATTCAATAGAATGCCACTGGGATCTTTTCAATAAAGTGTAGAATTTAGAATGCAAAACTTAGCAGCCTTTAATTTGAGATTTATACTTTTGTTTCTAGTCATGCCGAGTGGTGGTGACAAATTTTGCAACACATATATGATATTTGAATACCACGGGGAAAGAACAAACATTTCAGATACCTGAATTAACGAACCTTCCTCATTCTCATCGGACATAGCAGCGATCAAATTTATGTCTAAGGCGTGCAAGTTTGATTCAGCCATTAACTTTGCCAATCCCTGTCCTTTAACAAACATGGTGGGCTTTATCTCCACATCATACTCCAACAAAGCTGCAATCCACTTTCCTCGTCTTCCTTCCGGATCTGTCTGCACTAAAACATCCTTGACAGCAGCGTTAGGAACATAATCCAAAGTATGAGAATGCATAATACCCGAAAGTCTTTTAATGCTTTTACAAGCGCAAGGGATTGCTTTTCAATGATGTTGTACTTCAAGGCTACATCTCTTATAGTTCGGCTGAAGAAAGCAATTCGTATTTCGTGCTCATCTCTTTTCTACATTAATACAACTGCCATTGTATGCTCCAAAGCGAAAGAAAACAATATAAAATCCTGAGTGTAGTCCGGGCTAATTAGAACCGGAGCTGAAGAAAGAGCCAATTTGACTAAATTGAAAGATTTTACAGCCTCTTCCATTCACTTCACTTGGATGTCCTTCTTAAGCATGTTTGTAATCTCTCTTAGGTGTTCAACAAGATTAGGAACAAAACGGCGTAAAAAATTCATCTTACCATTAAAATATTGAATCTCCTTCTTGTTATGGGGAAGATCAATTTGCTGAATCGCTTCTACACGTGCTGGATCAATACGAATGCCATCTTTTGAGATAATGTGCCCAAGTAGTTTGCCCTCATCCATTGCAAACAAGCTTTTATTCGGATTCAGTGACACACCATATTTTCTGCACTTTTGAAAGACAATTTTCAGATGATACATGTGTTCTTCATCTAATTTGGAAAACATGGTTAGATCATCAAGGTACAAAACCAAAAAGACATCCTTCTCATTTGTGAAAGCCAAGTCCATTGCCCGCTGAAATGTGGCACCCGCGTTCTTCAAACCGAAAGGCATTTTAGCGTAATGAAAAGTTCCCCACGGAGTGGTGAGCGTTTTTTTATCCCGGTCATCTTCATGGACCAAAATTTGGTTATATCCAGAATAACCATCGAGTAGTGACATACGAGATGCTCCAACTACTCATTGAAGTATATGATCCATTTTGGGCAGTGGATAATTGTCCTTCAATGAAACTTTATTGAGATTCCTAAAATCAATGCACAAGCGAATCTCACCTGTCTTCTTTCGTACGGGCACCAAATTAGAGATCCAGTCAGAAAATCTGATGGGAACAATGATTCCTGATTTGTACAACCTATTTATCTCTTTTTCAATTGATGGCAACAGTTTTGGATTTATCCTCCTCAACTTCTGTTTGAAAAGTTTTTGATTAGGCTTTATGGGAATAGTGTGCTGAATTATATTGGTATCATATGTCTTCAAGTCAGAATAATCCCAAGCAAACACATCAGCAAAAGATGACAACAAACTGATATATTTTTCTTTTACCTTGTGTGGCAATGCTTTGGATAGTTTTACCATTTTTGGATTTGCAACTGTTCCGATATTGACCTCTTCAACACCCTTTTCTGTTGGCTGCAATGTTGGTTTGCGGGCAACGTCATCTTGATCAAAGAGTTCTTCTAAAGGTATCAAGCCTTTAGGAATTATGTTATCCTTTAGTTGCAACACTTCCATTTGATTGATCTGCACATCATCTTCATCATCATTGTGTTCTACATCAATTGAGGTATCTTTGAACTTACCTTTGTTTTGCAGAAAATCATCAATCTCCTCATCATCTTGGAAAACTTGCCAATATCTCTGATTGTCCGGGACAGTCGAACGATGCTTGACATGGATTTCGAATTTATTACTGGAGTTCATTGGAATCTTCAAACTACTTGCTGCCTTGGCAAGTGCATCAGCAATGCCATTTTGAATACGAGGCGCACACATCAAGGTATAATCTGAAAACAATTTCAGGATATCTAGGACTGCATTTTGGTAAGCCTGTATCCGAGGGTTCTTAGCTTGATATTCACCTTTAACTTGCTTAATCACCAATTTAGAGTTTCCATATACTGCAATCCTCTTAGCATTCATCTTTCTTAAAATTTTTAGGCCAGCAATCAAAACTTCATACTCAGCTTCATTGTTGGAACAATCAAAAGCTAACTTGTAAGAACATACCCGCACATACTAGGCACTTTGTTCGGAGTAGAGAGAGGACTGTGTACCCAAATACCAATTCCAGCACCATCATTTCCCACTGCACCATCGAAATCCATGGTCCACAAACCCTCTTCATCTTCTTCTAAGTGCTGAAATTCTACTGGCTCTGTTTTTCTTGCTTGCTGTCCATTATCTTTAGCTGATTGCTCAACGGTGTTTTGTTGTTCTTGTCCATCTTTCCTTAAAACTTCTATGAAATTCTCTGTTATTTCTGGAATACTTGCTGCTTCAACTAACTGACTATCTATATCATTGAAACTATCTGAATACAAAACAAAAGACTCTAGATCTGTATGTACATAATTAATCGGATGATTAATCGGTTTCTCCTTGCTTGTAATCATGTATTTCATTTTTTGTTCCCGGTACAATTTTCTCATTTGGCCAAACACAGGAATCGTTGCATGGGAGAAATCTAGTTGTAACGTCCCTTTCAATTTCGCTCCCCAAGACCTGGAAAGAAGCATACCAAATCTGGGAGGAATGTCTGCCACAACAATGTCCATCAAAACATTCTTCATTGGGATTTGATAGAGACTTACAACCAAGTCTTTGATGAGCCCAATACATCTTACTCTGCTGGAATCAAACGAATAAAGATCATGGTATTTCCTAGTGATGTCCAGACCCAACTTCTCCATGATAGCTTTCGGCATAAGATTGTGGGAAGCTCCGGAATCAAACATAGCATTATGTAACACAAAATCATGCAACCTTAAACTGATATAAAAAGGTGGCACATCACTATCTGGAGACTCACCATTCAATGCTGGCCCAAAAATCAATTCGGGTTGATCATCTTCGACATTCACCATATCAGACATTGGATCAAAATTCAAAATTTTCAAAACTTGCCCTCTATAACTGTTGTTCCTCATTATTTCTGTCAAGGGAATGGATACCTTCAATTTAGAAATTTCATTTTCTAAACTAAAAGTTGAAATATTTTCTACCTCTTTGACTGAGACATCTTTCTTTTCATTTTCCTTCGATAAAATTGGCTGATTTGATTTTTCTGCTGATGGTGATTTGCTGATATTAGGATCAACTACCTCTTTTCCTTTCTTTTGTCTAACAGGTGAATCACTCTTTGATGCTGCAACTTCCTTCCTCTTTTGAATTGGGTTAACAGGCACATCTCTGTTTCTAAGTGAATATTGCCACTGATGGGCAGACAAAGCATTCATATAACCTCTTTGGTACTCATATGATTCTTCTTCCAAAGTTGTGTCATTTGTTAGAATGAAATCTGCATATTTGTGTACAGCTGAACTTTCCGCATACTCCTCCTCCTCTTCAGTAATATAAATAGGCAAATCATCTGGAGTAAAGAAATGATTTTCTTCCCCTATCACATTCTCTTCCTCATCGGATTCCAGTCCATGCACAAAATTTTGCTGTAGAGGTGGTTGTACTGGCTGTTGGGCTCTCTGATCTTGGGCTCACTGTTCTCATTGTTTGATTCTATATTGTGGCTGCTGCTGGCCACGGAAGTTAGGATTTCTAACTTGTGGCTCAGGTTTATCATGTTTCACCCTTTCAAAAATCTATTCCACCTTCCGAAATAATTGATATGTCGAAGACGACTCTTCTTTTATTGTGACCTTCTTTTCTGCTCTTGCTCTATCCCTCTTGGCCAGCAGATTTGCTTCAACGCTGACCGCGATCTTCTGCATATCTTCATTGTGGCAGGCTCTCTCTCTCTTAGTTGATAAGCCATGTCAACATCAAAACCATCCGGAAACTTCATCATAGCTAGCCCCACAGGTGGCCTTAGATGATTAGGAATTGCTTTGTAAACTGAATTGAATCTAATGCAGTAATCTTGGACAGACTCACCGACATTCCACTTGATATGCTCATATTCATGAAGGATCTGAAGAGGATTTTTCTTGATTTCCAAATGATCTAAGAATTTCCTTTGTAGATCATCCAATGTAGCAATACTAGCAGTGGGAAAAGCTCTGAATCATTTCCTAACTTCACAACTAAATGGCTGTGCAAACAATCTCATTGTCACATTTTCTGCATCGATCTCATGAAGGTCACAGAAATCTGCCATTCTGTCCACATATTGTTGAGCAGTAATGCTGTGAGGAGTGCCATCAAAGAAAGTAATTTTGCTTTGATAATCTGCGGGCATATCATCTAAAACTTGAGGTAGCACGAGAGGTGCAAAATGGGTAGCCATCACTCTTGGTGGATTCAGTCTGGGGGATGCTGGGGGAGTAGGTGCAGTTGATGTGTGAGGGGTATGAGGTGGGGTGTGCAGAGGAGAAGCAATTTTGGATGTAGAAGGAGTAGATGGAGGCGAATTTACTGCAGACTTTTGATATTTGATAATAGGCTGCACAGGGATAGTGGGAATGAAGGGAGGTTCGGTGGGAACCCTTGAGCTGAATGCAGTGACGGAAGATCCAAGGGTGGCAGTTGTAGCTTCTAGGAAATCAACGATATTTGAAGACTCAATTTCAGTCTGAAGCTGTCTTAAAATAAAATTCTCAATGGCCTTATTGGATTTTTCAATTTCAAAAGTTGCAACAAAGTCTGGATTCGGGTTTGTGGAACCAACAACACTTTCATATTTGGTTTCAAACAATGATAACTCAAACTGTGCATCAAAATCAAGTTCTTCAAGATACTTTAAAATTGCAGGGCGTGAATGAGATTTGAACATAGGAGCCTTAGAATTCTCTTGACGAAGAAGTCTTGGAATCAAATTGGGATTTTCATAGACAGGGGGAGGATTTGGATCTGGATTAGCTCTGGTATATCTCCTCGAAGCCAATGTGCTTTTTCAAAAGATTGAATGGACATAAACAACTTTCTCAGCCTATCAAATCCTAAGCTTATCATCCACAACTTACAATTATCAAATGCACTGGGGTGGTTGCAGGTTATATTTTCCGTTAATGAGACTAGACCGGAGATTGACTGAAGTAGCGTTTATCTACTTGCGCTAATGCAAAGCAAAAGTGTTTCGAATGCTACCTGGCTAATCTTCAAACTTCATCTATAGTTTCAAAATGAAGAATACTAACAAACAATCAAATCATTCCCCAGTATGGTCACCACTATGTTAGAGCCTAGATTTACCTCAGGCTGAAAAGGTAAGCTTCTAGGTGCACATCAAACCACGCTCAGCCTCGTAGCTAGCCCTACGAGGACAGGAGAGGGCTCTCTCCGGGTCAATCTCAGCAAAGGATAATCGATGGGGCTTGAGTCGACTAAAATAGCTGCTAATATTAGGCTAGGTATGAAGTGAAAGGATTGAATTGGAGTTTTTTGGGGGTTTTGTGTTGGAAAAAGGGAAAGGCAAATTTGGTCCGGGGATGAGGCTTAGTTTTGCAGAGTTCTGATTGGGGAAAGGAAGGCAATAATTTTAATGCTTTAGATTTGAATGAATGGATGGATCAGACCGGTGAGGAGCCAATGAGGGCAAGAGAGTCTCAAGAGTCCTCCTCAAACAGATGAAAACATGTAAAATTAAACAAAATTTCAAGGCAGAGCATAACATTCCAATGGATTCTACCTTAATCACTCATTTGTTTAATTTCAGAAGAAAAGAGAAGGGAAAATGATACACATAAACATCAGTGAACTTACAATTACATAGAGAAAAACATCATCAAAACACAAAGCCACATGGATCCCAACAAGTGCTGCAAAACCCTGGTCTTTCCTTAGTGAAAAATGCAGAGATAGAATGTACAATGATGTGCCAAGCAATCCCAAGTGTCCAACCCTGACAATCACTCAGGAAATACATGATATAGACCATCCTAACCCATTCCCATGCCTCTAAGGGTTGAGCTCATCATTCTAGGAGATGTTTCAACCAATTCTAAACAAGCACTGAAATCTAGGCAATCAAACAACTTGCCTCTATAAGGTAGGAAACTGATTCATTCATTAAATTTTCACTTTTTAGTGAATGAATCCTCTAGAACAAGTAAAAATGTGCCAATATTACATCATGGTCCTCCAATTAAATCATGGTAGATCAATAATTACATAAAAAAGAAAAACTAGTCAAAACTGGGCGAATTTCTGAGCTGTACAGTGAAAAATAAGCCAAAAATCCTCTATGCGCCACACCTGATTCTCTATGCATCGCGCCACTTTGGAGATGAATTTGAGGCCCTTCCTAGAGTCCAAATTGACCACATGATAGTGCATTTGAAAGCCCTACCTGTCTCCTTTCCAACCCAAGTGGAAAGTTTCAATTTGGTGTCCACTTCCCCTCCAAAACTTCAATCTCCCAGGACTTCTTCCTATGTGTCAAAATAGGGGCAGAGAGGTCATTGTTTGAGTGTTTTTGACCTCTTGAGGACTCAAAAATTGCCCAAATTTCTTGGCCATGCACCAAAAATCATGATTTTTCATGCCAAATCTAAACATATAAAGTTTTTGAAATTTGGAGCCCTCTAGCAAAAGCAAGCACCACGTGGCACGACGCATAGGGAGGCAAAACTTGCTTTTCAGTGCAAAAATTTTCAAAAATGCAAAAATTGCTCCAAATTTCTTGAAATTTGGGTTGGACATTCTCTATCAAGTGTCATGCTGGGCTAAAGAGGCTTCAACCAATATTTGAAGATGATCATGCTCCTTTTGCCTCTTGTTCCATGGCTCTCCAATGTTAGGTATGTCGGTTGCTCGTGAGATAGATTTTGGTGTAAGTGTGAAAGTGACACCAGCCAAAGTAACTTGATCACCATGTAAATGTAGTACAAATAAGCGAGCCAACTCATGATCGACTTGAACAGTAGCAACCTTCTCACAAAATTCATAACATGACTGAAACCGGAAACAAGAGATGGCAAGAGGGCAGGCCTGCAATTCTGTAAGGGTGGTTGGTTCTTCTCTAACATGTCTGCCACCTTTATGAGGCCTCCGGGGTGCATGTCCCTCCATGGGTGAGTCACTTTGGGTCTCCACTTCATAATCGGATAAATGACCGGATGACATAATTGTTGCTATACAAACTTGCTTGGAGAAATAGATGCTGGTGTATGAAACTGTATTGGATTGCTCTTTTGTGATGTGGTTGAACTCTGCCAGCAAGGGGAAAAAGTGAAACAAAGGACTGTTAGGATATAGGAAAAAATATGAGGGATTAGGGACTATTGGGATAGATTTAATTAGGGAAATATGGGAGGGTTTGGGATTTTATGTATAGGATTAGGGTTTAGGGGTTTTGGATTTGAAAACTTGGGAAAAGGGATTTAGGATAGGGGTTTAGGATAGGGGAGACAAGAGTAGGATGGAAAGAGCAAACTTGGTGGCAAATAGTTGTTTAAAACCCTAGGCAACCATTTTTATATGAGAGCTTTGACATGGTAGGGTTTAGACCATCACCATTCATCCATCACCATATCATAGCACAAACTTGAATGAAATGCAATGATGGAGGCTCTACCTAGCAAATCCGTGCGAATTATTGGCAATTTGGAGGAATTTTGAGTAGTTTCGGGCCTTTAAGTGTATGCGTCACACAACTCGCCCAATGCACCGCACCTTCCCAGTGCGCCGCGCCCATGTAAAATAACACTGCGCGTTTTCTCCCGGTGCGCCGCACCTCCTCAGTGCGCTACGCCACCTGCTCTATGCGCCGCGCCGGCCAAGTTTCTTCCAAATTCACCCAAATTCTTACTTGTTCACCAAACATTGCTTTGAGTTGCCTCCTCTTTGTTCTTGGTATGCAAATGAATTTTCAAAATGGAAAATATCTTATATAGCCATGGATTTTGATTTTTCTTTTGTCAAACCCATTTTTGTAATGTTTAAACTTTGGCACTTTTCACCTTTTAATTGAAGCTTTGTTTTTTGGTTGTTTCCTTTGATTTTTTGACTGGAGTGATGAAACTCTTGGCAATTTTTTGTAGGGATAGCTGACATGGAATTTGGAAAAGGATGACTAGGGCTACATTGAAGAATTGTAGAACTTGAAAAACCTTAAAAAATTACATATTTATTACAAAAAACAATTTTAATGATTTCTTCTTCAAAACAAAGTTTTGAAGAAGAATCATTCTCAACATTGTTGGTGATGAAAATTATGGAATGAAAACTTATTAGGAACATCCTCATGACCTGCTGGTGATTATAGGACAGTTTGAAGCATTTATTGACAAAACCCTAATGAAACCCTAGATGTACTTGACACTAAAACCTTAAAGACAACTTTTGGCACTTTGATGAAAAGAAAACTGTATATGCTTTTTTATGAACAGACATCAACCAGTAGGTAAATGACATGAATGAAGTATGGGGACAAGACCCTTCCGTCAGAGGATTGATGCTCCTAAATGGAATGCAGGTGATCGAGAAGAATGGGACACCTAAAATGAAATGCAACAAAGAGTTTTTGATCTATACAGAGGGCTGAATAGACCGACTCTAACATAAGTAACAAGTTGTATCTTGTAAAATGATAGTTTGTCTACCACAATGTAGCATTTAATATTATTCTCTGTTTTAATAAAAAAATTCTTTGTGGTTTTGTTTATTGGGAATTCTCCTCTTTTTCTTCTAGAATGAAGAAAAATAGGAGAATGCCCAATAAAAAAAACCACAAAGAATTTTTTTATTAAAAATAGCGAATAACTGTAAAAGCTACACATTTTTTTAATAAAATCATAGAATAATTGTAAAAGCTACATTGTGGTAAACAAACTATCCTTTTACAAAATGCGACTTGTTACTTATAGTATTTTTCATTTACAATACCATGGGTGAATGAATACCATGGGTGGATGTCACTTACAATACCATGGGTGGATGCCACTTACAATACCATGGGTAAATTCTATGGGTGGATGATTAACATGGGTGGATGAATACCATGGGTTAATGCCATTTTCCATTCAGATCATTGGTCATCTCTTCAATGGCTGAAACCTTGGGATTAAATCTCTCAGGAAGAGATATCAACACCTTTTGAACTACTACTGGTTCTTTTGATTTCTCATCAAGACCCCTTATAGTGTTTACAACCTCATCAACTCTTAAGAAGTACTTTGCAAGATCTTCATCATCCTGTATCTTCAAAGACTTAAATTTCATCATAAATCCTTGACATTTAGCTTGTTTTACCTTACTATCACCTTCATAGAAGTTACTCATATTGTCCCAAATAGCTTTGGGAGATGTGTAGTCCATTACTTTGACAATTTTTGATTCAAGCAAACTAGCAAGTAAGGAATTCATGGCTTTATCATTTCATGTGTGTTGGCTTGTATGGGCTTGACTCAGGTTTAGAGGGGATTTAGCTAAGAAAATCCCGATACTACTGGCCCTTTCGACAACAGTCCGTGGAGCACGGACTGAGCTCTCACCTGAAGTAGTATGGGAGGGTGCTAGAACTAGGTTTTCGTACCCTTGGGATGTCTGATGGGCTTCTGGAGGTCCGTGATATGACTTGTCACTTTGCGGACTTGTGATCCCATCACAACCTGTGGTGAGGCTTTCGTGCAGCCCTGCTCAGGGTGTAATCCATATAATACCCACGTTCCTTGCTAGTTCACTGATTACATAACTTATGTGTGTAATATTTATGGTTATTACAGCATATTCAACAATCATAACAGTGTGCACGATACATAAACTAATACAAACATAAAGAGGATAAAGCACAAAAAATAAACAGAAAGAAGAATCAACTTGTTCTTTATTAATCTTCAATCTCGCTTATAGAATCAACACCACCCTGTGCACTCAGCTGCAGAGCCTCTTCCTACTTCTACGAACCAATACACTTAGAATCCTACTCTAAGCTTGAACCATTCCTTCGCTACTTTCTCTATCATCAACTATCTTTACAACTTAGAACCTCACTCTATTACATTTCATTACATTACTTTAGGGTGGGCAACCCTATGACTTAACCTCTACTCGCGCTCCGTGCCCGTAATTCACGGAGTCTTACGAAACTTTTGACCAAAACTTGGGCTTTGAGCCCCAAAACCTATTGTGGGGGGGTTCCATGCCCAACAGGCCCCCAACACAATTATCATGACTTGTCCCGAGTCACTCTACTGGTGTAGTGATCTTGGCATGGAGCCCCTCCAATTGTTCTCTTTCTGCCTAGAGGTCTGAGGCGCACTGTTCAGTTGTTTGTTGGACTTGCTGCATGCACTATTCTATTGCTTCCTTGTGAGGCTCCAATGTCTATCTTAGTGCATATAGTCCCTGTATCTGCACAAGCTTGCCCTCAATCTCGGTCGTAATGGTAAAGCCCTCATCAATCGAAGGTTGGATGTGTGCTTTGAGAAGGGCCTCTTTCTATCTTGCAACATCCACTTGCTCCTTCAGCACCCTCGCCCGCTGCATCTTAGCCAACCGTTGGGTGAGGACGACTGTTTGTGCCATTCCCTTGATACTGCCATATTGTTGCTACAGTTCGCGCACTCCTGTTTCCAAGTGTTATATGTTGGGGTCCTCCTGCAAGAATGTGAGGACATCGAACGCTTGGTGCATCGTACCGGTGTAGTCTTGCACCACCCTTCCAATTTCAGCCAATCCTGTCTGAATTGCACTAACGCATTGTTCTTTGACTTTTGAAGGAGTGGAAGGTTGCACCTTCATCCGTAGCTCAGCAATTTGGAGGTTCAGCTCCAACTGCACTTGTGTGGTTTCCTCATGCACGCTTCAGACTCCATTTGCTAGATAGTGGATCCGCATCTCGGTTGGTAGGTCTGCAATGATGGATAATTCTAGAATGTGTCGGCATGCTTCATCCACTGTTTGTGCGATCTGTCAATTCTATGACAACAGTTTGTCACACTGTAGGCTGAGTTGTTTCGATGTTGATCTTTTGCTCACTCAATTCCTAGATCGTGCGGCCTTCCCGTGCATGTATCTCTTGTTGTGTTGTCCTACAACTGGTATAATGTGTCCCGTGGAAGGAAACCAAATTTAGGCCAAGTCCCTTGATGCAGACCACTGCGGCTTTGTCCTCCTCGCTCTCCTCTGTTAGCGCTCCTTCTAGCGGCACTATGGTGTTGGACATTTTTGCGCACAACAACAGCTCCGCTGCTGATGTACCTACAACACCGTAGGCAGCTACTGTTCCTTCCTGTGGGGTCCGCACCAACAAAATAGACAAGAGAAACCATGTGTAGTGGAAGGTATTGACCTTCCTTAAAGTTGGTTTGGAATTCTTCGTAGAGGAACTCAACCCAGTTGAATTGGATCCCCTCCGAGCATTGTTCTGCCAGTGCAACGACCGATGTTGGTACCTCGTCTCCACGAAATTTTCTCATCACCTTCCTGGCCAACAGTTGGGTGGCTACATACACCCCTTTATCTTTAATGCTATTGATTCCATAGCCTCTCTTCTTTTTTTCCAATTTTTACTTCTTCTTCGTGGCCTCTATGAGCGCCAATTCTCCTTTTTTGCCAGCTATTCCCGCAAGGCCTTTTCCCTTACAGGGAAGCCAAGAAATCCTATGGATAAGCTCCACCGTGATGGGAATAGGATCCTCCAGCAATAAGTGCCCATCGTGCACTAGGCAAAGCAGCTATCTAATGACAAATATTGTGATAGGTGCTTGGTGAAAGTGTGGAATCCATAGTAGGTGGAGTAGTCCGGCCTTCTCCATAATGCGCAACCATTTCTGTGGCTCTAGCACTGTAACTGAACCCTCCTTGCTCTGTGTCATGAGGTTCTTAGTCTCTAAATGTGGGAATTTTTCGCTATCCGTGAGGTTCGAGTCTTCAAATTTCATTGTGGGCATGCGACCCAGGGCCGAGCCCTCAAACATAATTCCATTTGGGAGGAGTGGGGTTTGGAGTGCACTCTTAGCAGCATCCAAATCCTTGGGTAGCTTAGCTTTCCCTTTCCTCGAAGGAATGTATTCGGGTAGTTTTGCTACAACACGCATTGGCTGGATGTCTTCTTCCATTTCTTCAACTGCCTTTATCTCATCTACGAGAGCCTCGTGGTCCTCCTCCTCATCATCTGTCTCAAGGTTGACAACCTTGCCCTTTTCTTCCATGGAATGTTTACCAACCTGCAAATTTTGCGGGGACATGCGGACTAGTCCTGCTACTTGTTTATCCCTCTTGGGCCTCGGCGTCCAAGGTGATTTTGGAATTTCTGGCACATCTCCACCTATACCATAGGGCTCTATGTGGCTTCCTCAGCGGTACTCTCTACAAAACCGACACCTCTCCTGGTAGTTGTCATCTTGTTTGAATTGTTTGGGGTTGTTCATGAACTTGGGGGCTCAAATACCGCTTGGCGCTTAACACTCTGTGCTCTTCGTAATAGCTCAAATCTCAAATGAAAAAGTGTTACCTCATGGCTAGCCTTGGGAGTTTTATAGTATATTTTGAATTTGAGTTTGACCGTCCCCCCCACTTTTGAGTCATTAATGCATTCTTGGCAGCAGATCGTCCCAAATCTAGCTCTTAATTCGTGTCTTAATTTCTTGTTGCCCACTCCCTTTCGCCTTAAATTGGACATCTCATCATGAACAGTGATGCCAACAGTTATTTCCTAGTTTACCCACGTCGTAGCGTAGCCCCCTGTGCATGGGCGTGGACCTTGTACCCTGCTAATTCTGCGCGCACCTCCTTCACAACATAGTTCCCAAACAAACTCTTTTAGAGTCATGTACTCTCTTTCAACTATTTGGAGTGCTGAGACTATGCTCCCTACAGCTAGTCAGGTGGTTGCACCATCTGTGTGAGACTCCAATTTGCCTTCCAGTATAGTCTGTGGACACTCATCAATTTCCCTTGTGACAGCTGGCGTCGCATGTTTTATCTTCTCTGGTGCGCTCCCCTTGTTACTGTGTTTGGTAAGGTGTGGTCTCAGCCATGGTAGTAGAATCATAAATTCTCAGCGACAATCTTCTAATGCAGTGGTTTAACCATCTGTATCTTGCCTTGTAATCCTTGGTTTGTTGACGAGACAGGCTTGTGTGACCTTGTTTTCCAGTCTTTTGATCTCAGCGTCCTTCAACATGCTTTTCTTCCTCAATCGTACCTGATCTTATTCGAGTCTATGAAGTCTAAGGTTCCCTCGTCGAATGGCTTTTCGAATCCTTATATGGTTGTCCTTGCATAAATGTGTGATTCCTTCATCCTGATCTTCGTGCGCTGTCATAATTGTGGGCGCTGTTACATGTGGATTCCTTTTGGTATTCCCTTCAGAAATTTTGGTTTCTACTCTGTTTCACACCTTTGGAATCATCTTCGAGCTTAGGTTTTTACACATGGTCCTATAGGCCCATTGAATCGTTGACACACGCTGTTCCCAATTAGTTCATCTCATTTGATGAACCTTGTTCAGTACTCTACACACCCTATGGAATGCCTCATCATGGAGAATTGGTAACATGCGTCACCCTTCCTGCTGTTGTGGTTTGTTCCAATTCTCTAGGCTGGGGGTGGTGTGTGCTTGTGCGGATTATACAACATATGTCTGTACCCATCAAGAAAGGTGGGCGCGCAAGTTGGTCTGCCCCAGCTGATTGGCTTTCATTCGAAGCTAGGGTTTTCCAAAACATAGGCACACCATTCTTCTGCATCCGTGCCAGTCTTCAAAAGTTCCTTGATGCGTACCCCACCATCGTGTGGGTGTCGCGTGCAGTGCCCACTTCAGTGCATCGAACCGTTGCTACTCTGGTACTGCACTTTCGAATTTGCTCAGAAATTCTTCCACCGCTGAAAATCCATCATAGGTCAGCAACTCCCTTGCCTCTATTTTTATGCAACACAATGACCTAATCATCATGTTGTAATTTAGTGTTGTTACTTTGTGCAACCGATTCTGCCATTGCTCTATCTCTTCATTTGAACTCTAAGTGCAGGAGCTTTCGCGCTCCCATGAAATCCTTCCATCTGCAGTTGGATTCACCCAATCCTCTCCTTGTGCATTTATCTTGTAAATATAGTCAAGATTGTCATCATTATCATCGTCACGCACTGGTTTAGTGTATCATGCTCCTTCGGCTGGATCTAGCGGTACTACCACACGTAATGACATTTTATCAAAGATCATTTTGTGCTTCTTCAGATTTATGACCCTCGTCCATATCAGTAGCCCAGTCTATTCGTAGTAGCATGGGGTAGGGATTATTATCATCAACAATCTCTATCACTTCAAAAGTAGCCTGCACGCTCCCACCTTCAATATCGACTGTTACCCCTTGCAATCTTCCCATGGGAAAAATCTTATGTTGGTTCGATATTTGTAACTAAATAGGGGACCATTGTAACGCGGGTCTGCCCATGCGTTCCCATGTTTTCTTTGCTAGTACATTCACGTCTGAACCCAGATCTAGGATCACCTGATCCATTTCATACTCACCTATTTGTACAGTTAACCTCATCTCCCTTCCTGTGCGCAATGCATGCTTTCCAAGTTTTCAGACCACGCACAGTTCTCCTGGCCTGTGCGCACCTAGTGATAAGTTCCTGTAGCCCTTTGACTGCCTTGCTATCACACAACAATTTCGTGCATGTCTCCAAAAAGGTAGTGAGCATTGAAGGATCCATCCCTAGTTCTAGTTGATCCTTACTACCTGAAGTGGAGGCCTCCATGAAGCTCTTCTTAGCTTCCATGAATGTCTCCTTTGGGCGTTTTAAGTCAAACTCAGGTTCCTTCGTAGGAGACTTGTGAACCCACGCGTTGTCTTCTGGATGCTTCCCTTTATCATCTCTCGTGGCCATACCACTCCTGAGAATCATGTTTACATTTGGGTCTTCTTCACACAGTTCAGACCTCATCATTTGTAAATTTTGGGTCGGAGGGGGCTGGAGTACCCCCTTTTCACGCATATTCGCTATTAGCGAAGGGAAATATTCTACCTCATGATCAAACTGATTACCGTACCAACATGATATCCTAGTTAGGTTCATACAATCATGGGCATAATGCCTTGGCCCTCCGCAATTGTAACAAATTACCTATCCACGACCCCTTCCTGGTCCCATTCCACCTCGACCCCGACCGCACCCCTGAAACCCAGCACACGTCATCCATGCATTTGGGTTGAGGGCTCACATTTCAGTCTACATCCTGTAGGCAGGAGTCTGATCCATCATTAGTTCATAGCTTCGGCAGGTGCATTCGTCATGGCATAACAACTTGCAAAAATTACAAAACAATTGTTGGGACGTCTGCATATACTTCTAAAACAGATTACAATTATCTATGGTATGTTTTCCTCCTATCTGGTAGATCATACACCATAATGCAGACACCACTCTCGACCCTGCCTACGACTCCTGCCTTAATGGCATTGGCCCTCCCCTTGCCAAGTAGTTCGCGAACATTGGAGAGTGGTCCTTGTCATGTCATTGGCCTTTGCATTTTATGCGCCATACTTCCCCGCGCACCTCCGGTCAAGTTGTCCTGTCCTGTTTCAAAATTTGCATCTCCAGACATAGATTCTATAGTTGCATGTGGATTTTTTGGACTCCCAACCGAGGGTCTTGTATAGGGGTCTCATTCAATCTCATTGCCATCTCCAACGCTTCAGCCTGGGTGGAAAGTTTTTGCTATGACAACACTGTCCTTAAGTGTGGTGTAAGTGAGGCCACAAACCATGCACGATGTTGTGAATTTGTTAACATCATATTGGCTTTGCAGATCGTACTTTTCAGCCTTTGGTCCAAATCCCAGGGGGTCTCGCTCGGGAGCATCATGATCTCCTTAAACTTGATGATTGATTGTGTTTCTGATTTTGGCCTGCTAAATTCCCTGTTCAACGCGGTCTGGATCTCTGCAATTCTTGCATTCGGGTGGTCATTGGAATGCTTGATATACCACGTTAATGCGCAATCCTATAGTGCACTCACCAATGTAGCCTTTTTAATATTATCATCCACGATGCCCTGTCCTTCCCATACTCCTCTTACCACAAACTAGAATTGGTCCAGATCTTCATTTCCTACTCCTCTGAACACCGACAGTTTGATTGCACTTGCCATACTGAATTGTGGTGGTGGCAGAGATGGAGTGGGTGGATATGGGGGTGAGGAGGGTGAAATGGGTGGTGGTGTGGGTGGGGGTGGTAAACGTGGAATTCTCTGTCTTATCAAACTTACTGCGCTTCTCGAAGAGACTTTCGCGAGCTCCTCCTCACTTTCCCGCAAGGGTGAAATTAAGGGATTGTTTCCCAACTCCTCATTACTTCCACTTCTGTAGATCTTACCGCTCCACATAGTCCCAAACATTAATATATTCACATAACCCACTTTTCACACAATAGCATTTTAATCTAAGTGTTTAAAGATTTAATATACTTACCTCATGGTCCCTTGAGAAAACGTCTTCCTGCCTCACTGTAGCTGATGGCCGTGTCTATTGTGAACTCAGTGATAAATCCTCCTATTATTCGTTCAAGCCAGTGGTCCACAGCTTGTGCTATCTTATCTTCTGAGGCTTCTAGTTTGTGCACTAGTTCTAGAGTCCACACTATTGGTTTGTCGAGCCTACACCTTCCCTGGTTGTCTGCTAACTTTGTGATCCACTCATACAAATCCGACGGAAAATATGCAAAGAAAATTTTGTGGATTTCAGTGTACAAGTAGCGATCCAGCCACTGTTCCTTAGATACTCGCGGATTTTAGTATTCCTCGCTGGGAACTAGAGAATATTCTTGTCTAACCACTCTTCAATTTCTTTCTTTGTAGGATTCCAGTGGCATGACATCAGATATCCTTTATGCAGATAAAAGTGCCGACAACGAAACTATTTTTTGGCTTGTATGGGCCTGACCCAGATTCAGAGGTGATTTAGCCAAGAAAATCCTGGTACTACTGGACCTTTCAGCAACACTCCATGGAGCACGGACTGAGGTATCACCTGAAGCAGTATGGGAGGGTTCTAGAACTAGGTTTCCACACCCTTGAGATGTCTGACGGGCTTTTGGAGGTCCGCGGTCTGACCTGTCGCTTCACGCACTTGTGATCCCTTCGCAACTTGTGATGCGGCTTCCGCGCAGCCCCGCTCGGGGCACGATTCGTATAATACCCACATTCCTTGCTAGTTCACTGATTACTTAACTTGTGTGTGTAAGATTTATGGTTATTACAACATATTCAACAATCATAACAGTGCACACAATACATAAACTAATACAAACATAAAGAAGATAATGCATAGAAAATACACAGAAATAAGAATCAACTTACTCTTTATTAATCTTCAATCCTGCTTATAGACTCGACACCGCCCTGCACACTTAGCTATATGGGCTCATGCACTCAGCTGCGGAATCTACTGGGCCTCTGCGCACTTAGCTGCAGAGCCTCTTCCTAGTACTATGACCCAATACACTTAGAATCCTACTCTAAGCTCGAACCATTCGTTCGCTACTTTATTTATCATCAACTATCTTTACAACTTAGAGCCTTGCTCTATTTATACAATCCCATGGTCCATGGACCATGGGTAGGCTGACATGACTTTAAATTTCATTACATTACTTTAGGGCGGACAGCCCTATGACTTAACCTGTACTTCGCGCTCTGTGCCCGCAATTCGCGGAGTCTTACAAAACCTTTGACCAAAACTTGGGCTTTGAGCCCCAAAACCCACTGTGGGGGGATTCCATGCCCAACATTTAATATTTAATAATCATTACTGGAGGATTTTGATATTATTCTTCCACAACATCCCATACATCTTCTCCAAGTGATTAAATATAGGACTTCATCCTTACTTTCCAAAATACATAGTTTATTCCATTGAACATAGGTTCCTTAGTGGTAAATCCTCCTTCCTGGTTTTCCATGGTCCTCGATATTTCTTCAAGGTGTTAAAATAATTTGAAGCAACCTTCCGCTGATACCAATTGTTAGAAACTAGGAAAATATTATGGGCGGGGTGAATGAATATTGTAGGAATTTTAAAACTTCCTTTTACTTCTGTAAGAATACTAGGACATCAAGAAATAATTCAACAATTAATTCATATGAGCATGACATAAACCAACATAAATAAGACAAATAGAACACAAAGATTCTTTAGACCATTTTTTGCAATTTCTTCACAAGGCAAGTTACTACTTGTTGTTACGAAGTTTTATGGCTACAACTAGTAGGAAGCAACTGCTCACTAATTTATCAGCTACAACTGAAAGGTGATCCAACCCCTAATTGTTCACCAACAACTACTGGAAGGAGATACAACCCCTGATCTACAATCTACAACTTACTTGACCTCAATGATTTATCTTTCATGCAATTTTCATACTCAAATCAAGAAGGCCAATTCTTTTTACAAAAATAAATAAAATTTACCACCATCACCAACACATTTAGCAATCTTTCATTACTGAACAAACCAACATCATCAACACACTTTCTCATGCAATTACTTGCTTGCACAACCTCGCATAATGCACAAAAATCTTGTTCAATTGCTTTTGCTTATAGAGAATTTTTCCTGCTCAAATTAGGCTTCTTCACTTTTCAGTTAACTTTAGGTCTCATCTCGCATGAATATCTTCTTTTTTTATTTATCTATCTCTTTCCAAATTATTTGAATTCGTTCTTCAAGTTTTCATTCATTGTTTCATTGCCTATTATGAATAACTGAGTTAAACTAAGTTAAACTAGTTATTTTAGGCAATCTATGAGTTTTTCAGGTTTTAGTTGGACTTTTGACTGCAGTTCTAAGTTTAGTGAGTGCTGTATTTAGATAAATTTCCAAATACACCACCAATAACTTCCATGCATCTATATTTTCCCTTGAACCCTCTAATGGTTTCTATATTGACCCGTATGACCAAGGGTGATGACCTTAACTCTAATCCCTGAGTGCTTAGCAACCCTTCACCTCATTTGAATGATGTCATGTCAATATCACATATGCCACATGGCCTCTCATGAGTGGTACACATGTCACCTAGAAATGGCCCACTTATCCACTTAAGAATTCCAAAAACAATTGCAAGGTGTCATCAGTACGATGTGCCACATAACCAGGTTCTCCACTTTTCCTTCTATCAACCCATCTTGGTACCTTGTCACCTTGCTCATTCACCACCACCTACCACTTGTCTGCTTTTTTCTCATTCCATGTGGTCAGACCCCTGTCACCTGGCATCATTTTTGATGGTTCTTTTATGTATTTGCCTAGCTCTCCCCCACTTCTTCGTTTTGTGCATTATTTCACGCTGACATCAACTAGCCTAATCCCACTGGTGGTTTGTGCACCACCCTTCAAGTTGTTTCTGGTTTGGAGGTGCGGGTGCATAGTGAACTTCTGTCATTGATATTTCAATCAATAGTCTAGGCAAATCATCCATTGTGCACCCCCTTTCGTGATTAACATGCATGTGTGCTTGGGGCCCCAAAATATTGACTATGTGTTGGTTGGGGTGCGTGGCAAGAGATATGCACATTTACATGCTTGACAGTTAACTCTGGCCACCCACTAGTTCTTCTACCTACAATTCTACCAAGTTTGGATGAATGCCAAACTAAACTATTGTAAGGACCTTTACTATATTTAGTACCACCATTGACTGTATATTCTAATCCTAGAGTCCATTTCATGACTTCAATATATATTTGGAAATATATTTCAGATCTCTTCCCATCTAAGTGTGTTCCGCTTGAGTTTGAAGTGCTATTTTGTCCTAGAAATTCCTTCAAAATCATTGCACGTCCTACATCCATGCTCTATTCATCTTGCAATCATCATGTCTTTTTCCATCATTTGTCATCATCTTTATCATCCTTTTCCATCAATTGAAACACATTTCTAACATGTACATGTGAAAGGCCCCTACAAGCCCATACATGATCATAGTTATGTCCCCTTCTGACTCCATAAAAATTGAATCCAATGTTGGTGCAATATGGCCTCATCTGCAGCACAAACTATACATAGACGTGTTGGACAAAGTAAAGGGGGATGTAGTCATGGTGGGGGAACTAGCCCCCAGCACCAATGAATCGATCATAAACAAAATGGGTTGCATAATCAGCCTTAAAATATTTGAGTGGAATTGGACCAATGTGTCTAGCATAGGGGTTGAAAGGGATGTCAAACAACCCCCCATGCACATCAATGTCCTTGGTGGGAGCTTTTGTAATGTCCCACTATCTTAGTCACTAACCTCCATCCTCTTAATATTATTTATGGCATGTAGGAGGTCACTATGTGGTCCTGCCCTTTAGTAGGTTTGGATCAACCTATTGATTCCCTCTGACATCAAACTAAAACAATGTCTAGTATGCGAACTAGAAAGAAGTGTACCTAGTTCTTGTGTGATCCCTGCATAATGGGCCCTAACATTCTCAAGCATGATAGTAGTTGCAGCACCGTCCCATAGAGGGATCAACGTTGCACTATCATCCTCAGGTTCTCCTTGTGGAGGGTCTTCAAATCAAAAACACGATTTAACATATCAAACAAACTAAAAATGTTAACATATACATTAAATTCAAACACATCAATTGAAAATTAGTTAAAAATTAAAGATAATTTCAATACATAAACACATAAAGTTTAAAGAAGATTTAAAAACGCAAGAGTTGTATGTACAATAGGTGAGTATGGTCAACTCTTTGTAATACCATCTACATAGACAAAAGAACAACCTATGGAAATCCTACTGGCATCAAAGCTAAGATCTATCAGTGGAATGCAAACTATAGTTGGGCTATATGACCTTTCATGAACCTAACCATGTATTACTAACCCCCCCACACTCTGATAGCCTATGGTTGGGGGTCATATGGGACATGGCTCTGCATAAATTTAGTTGGAAGGGGATTGAGTGTAGGAGTTATAGATTTAACGAGTAGAATACCATAAAAGTATAGAGGAATAGAAGCAGTAGGGAAGTTTTTTTTAAGTATGTAAGAGTCATCTAAGTCATATAAGCTTCCATCATAGACATTTAGAATTGAAACAAAACTATTACATATAATACATATACACTAATCCAAGAAAAAATGTTAATTGAAGAATATTGAGAAGAAAATCATTCCTAAACTCAAGTAGAATAATCTAGCCTTCCTAAACTTTAGAGTCCATTTTTTGATAATTTATCAACCAAAGTATTCAGTTCCATGTGCAAAAAAATTGAAAGAATTGATCAAAAATTAACTTGACAGTTTTTCTCATTTGTAAATAAGTCATTTTATTCATCAAGCATAAATATGTAAATATATGTAAAAAAATTGAAATAAACCTATTTTCAAAATTAATAAACTTTCATGACAACAAATTACACCATAAGACAACTCTTATAATGTTTGACTTTGATACATGACATCTACTAGGTGCAAGCACATAAAGGCAATGTTTCTAGTACAAAGAACTATATAATGAAATGATTATGTACTTTAGGGAAGAGCCATAATGCATTTATTCACTTTAAATGCACTTTTCATCATGGATTTAATGTATGTATCAATGCATTGTAGAAACTTGACATTACATGAGAGATGAAATTATCATAATTTGTTCATTTAAAAATAATACATAAAATATCATTAATGATTTATTAAAATATATATGTTGAATCTCATAATGCTTGAAGCCGCCACCATCTCATATTGCATTGGATTGTGGGCAACATAATTTACAATACAAATTTAAACTAAATCCATAATTTAATTTTTACCATTATACTATTTTGTAACTATCAAAACTTTTTATTTTATTAATAAAAATAAAAATGAACACTATCAATATATATATATATATATAATATAGTATATAATATATAATATATATATAATATATATATATATATATATATTAAATAGATATATATATATATAAATATTTATAGTTTGCACTTTTAAAGTTAATAAAACTTCTTATAACAAATACTATATCTATTATAAAAAAATATTTAAATATAATAATTAATTTAATTTAAAATAATAAAATAAAATAAAATAAATTTCTTATTTGATAAATACAATGTCACCATGATCAACTATATTCATTATCTCAATCGTAAGCTCCTAATGACTCTGGTTGTCACAATCCGTAATCCAATATAATATATACTAATTTTATAGGAAATGTGAAATTAATTAATTAATTTATTGGCTATGGTTTGGCTATTTTATGTTTTGGATTTTTTTTGGAATGTTTTTGGTCAATTTTGTTCGAAATTTGACAAGCATGTTTTAGAATCACAAGTTTGAATTGTGAACTTTGTCAAATCGATTTATCCATTTAAAAAATGCATTTTAAATAACAAAAAATCAAAATGAGTTGAAAATTGATTTCTATAAATTCCAAAGAAAAAACTCTAAAACCTAAAATAATTAAAAAATAAGATTTACCATTCAAAATTAGAAAAAAATCATAATAATCATGCAATCATTACAATTATTAAAAACTTATACATGAATTTAAATAAAATTTAAAAGCTAAGTTATACTTATGTATGGTCTTCTTTGTTGTTTTTTGTTTTTTAAATGGTTTTCTCGATTGTTTTTTGTTTTTTAAAATGGTTTTATCGGTTATTTCTTGTGGCTTTCTGTGATTTTTCTATGGTGGGTTTTCATTTAAAAATCCTTTTTTTTGTAAGAAAAATTAATTGAAATAATAAAAAATGATAGAAAACCTACCTCGGCCTTTAGACGATGGTTTAGTCGAGTTTCTAGCACATGGGTGCATTGCTGGGTGGTTGGATTGAGCTCCTTCATCCTCAATCGAGCTTCTAAATTCTTAGTCAAACTCTAATTTCCCTCGCATTCTGCCAAAAATGGCTTGCACAAACCACATGCATATATTTTATTGGAAAATAGAAACTCGATTGATCCCTATATCTCAATTGAGCCACCTTTTTACATCTTGCACCCATGCTTTTTGGTGGGAAATTTCAAGAAATATTCTTGATGAAGCCCTTAGCTCAATCAAGCTCCTAAATATCCTCATATTATAAAGGACTTCAATTGAGGGTTTTCTTTAATGCTCGATCGAGAGATTTTTAAGCCCTACAATAGCTCAATCGAGGGCTGAAATATTTATCGATCGAGTTACTTTTATTCACCCCAAGTGCCCTCACTTGCGAAAAAGTGTAACCCAGCTTCATGCATAGATCCTTACACTCTAAAATTGGCTATAGAGGACCAACAATGGGCTTGTGTAGAGGTTTCCACTGAAATTTTCATAATACCTAGCTGGTGTGTGTGTGGTACCCTTCCCCAACTAGGGTTCTAATGACATTAATGATCCATAAACTAGAATGGATATTCCACTAGATAGTTCTTCACAAAAAAATTGATAAAACTATAGTTAAAATTTTTAAATCTACACTATTAGGGTTTTATTTTTCTTTAGATTTATGCATCTGTAGATTATTGTTAGTTACATATGCATGAAAATTAGAATTTTACAGAAAATATAGAAAAAGAATATAAAAATATCCAAACCACAATTGGCACAAGATATGGCTTGGGAAACCCTTTTAGGAGAAAGTCGAGCTAGAAGGTGAGGCCCCTCTGCTCTCTTTCCTTGAATAGAAAAAGGATGAAAGTACAAAGAAGTGTGACCTATTGCCCATGAGCTATTATAATGTGTAAATCCTCTTTGTGGGCTCTATCTCCTATCCCTCAACTAGTTTTCTCATCTATGGAACAAATGCACTCAAAAGAATGGAACCAATTTTCCTCCAAGCAACCTGGTTGTAACATAACCCGATATCCTACTAGTGGTTAAGTTCGATTAACTCAATTGTTAACCAATGTAACAATATGGAATTTTCTATAGTATTCTTCATCATAATCATGTGGTTAGCCCCTTTTACATTAATAATGGGGCTAATGTGGCATCATATTAAACTATAGCGGTGAAAACAAGAAGGTCAACTTCTAAGTGGCATAATGTTTGCATACGGACTCTAGTAGACATGATTCTTGTGCCATTGGAAATTTCTATGTGTAGAATATTTAGAAAATGGGTGGGGATAAGGAGACAAAGTTTAACCCCCAAAAAATGTTGTTTGATGCCTCATAATTCTCCCAAAAGGTTTCAAACCCTAATTTTCCAAACTAAGTCCCAACAGTAAAAATAATCCTATGAGCTAATTCCTCCAGTTTTTTCTCTCTGAAAGCATCAAGATGGATGAAAAACAACACAATGATTCAATCTATATCACACCTCCTCATTTTGGGATTATTTTGGTCCCAAAAGTTTCTACTAAAAGAGGTGAGGAAAATTTTCCTCTACCTTCTCTTTAGTGTACCATTTAGCTTTGTCTGTAAGTTGCCCTCTCAACCTGATTTTCCAAAGGTCATATTGCCCCTATCTCATAGGTCTAGATCTCTTCTGAAAAATTGTATCTTTTTTTTAACTTTTCATGAGCATCTGGTGCCAAATACTCCACATACATTAGGACATGTTTGTCTCCCTAATATAGCTTGGAAGGCTCATAGAGTTTTAGATTCTCTACATTCCTAACTGAGTAAATATGCATGAATGGTGTTATACTAATTTGATAGGAATTATCACCCACCTTTTCTGGTATCTCAAAGGGACCATACCATAAAGCCTTTATTTTCTTACTAGGACCCTATAGCCTCTCTTTATTTAATTGTAGGCATACTCTGTCTCCCACCTTGAAAGATTTATTTGTTTTTTGTCGATCATGCTTGGCCTTATATTTTTCCTATGACTTCTGCAATGTTTCTTGTACTTTTATATGAATCTACCTGATATTCTCCACAAACTCATCCCTCAAGGTATCCCCTATAATATCCTCCCTCCCCCCTCCTTGTTTTCCATATGCAATATCAAAATGTGAAGGAAACAAATAGCCAAAACATGTTTGAAATGGGGAATTACTAGTAGAGGTGTGGAATAATCTATTATAAGAGTGTTGTATATATACTAGATTTTCATCCCAAGTTTCTGAATGCTTCTATTTATAAACCATCAAATGCTAAACCAAATTCATGCTAACTACTTTTTTCTGCCCATCTATATATGGATGAAATGTTGTAAACCTCTTCATTTTAGTGTCCATCTTACCCCATAATATATTCCAAAATGCATGGATAAATATCATGTCCCTATTTGAAATGATGCTCCTTGGTATCCCAAAGTGCACCCATACCTTTCCAAAGAATAAGTTTTCCTCTTCTTGCTACTAATGGTATTCGTTCAAGCCATCAAAACATACATCTTACTGAACCTATCAACTACCACAAACAGGTAATCATGTCCCTTGTTGTTGGTAAACCTCCCACAAAGTCTATTAGGGTCCTATAATATAGGAATCCTAGTCAACTTTGTCTTACTATCAATTTGGGTTCTTTTGTAAAAATTAGCCTATGGTTTCATGAGTCTCATAGTATAAGGGGTCCTTTTACAAAAGAGTCAATTTGGTCAAAGGGTCCTTGTAAATATTTGTGTCAAAAAGGAGTCTATTAGCCTTAATTAGAATTTGTAAGGCGATGAAGGATCCATGAGGTGTCATAATTTAAAATTAGTAATCATGAGGGGTTAGAGTTATTATGGAAGTGTATAAGGGTAGTTTGTTGAATTCATGTCCATCATAAGAGTTATTTTGAAGAGTCAGTTATTGGTTAAATGTGCCATGTCCTTTTCATTATTGTAAAAAGTGCCCCTCTCATCACATCCTCCACATCATCAAATGGCCTATTATATTTCCAAAAGGAGGCTTTGGGTGGTAAGAAAGTTTCAAATTTGTTGTGAAGTCTCTCATTATTATCCCATTAGAAGTTGACTCTAGCTCTGAAGAAAATTTGAAGGATGAAGAAGTGAGTTTTAATCTTAGACAGACATTCACTATGAATTTGCTACACAAGTGACCTCCTGCTACGCAATGCTACATAAGTGGTGAAATGGCCTCAGGATTTTGAGTAAGAGTTTTTCTCTTTTCTGTTCGATTTTAAATGTTGCATGAATCTTATTGAACACCCTCTAATGAGTCTTAGAATTTGTAGAAGACCTTAAGTATACCAACCTTGGATGTATATTTGCATTTTCTACCCATTTGCTATGCAAGTTGCAAAGGTCCCTCATTTTTGTGAAGTGTGGGATTTTTGTAGTTTTGAAAGTTTTATAAGGTGTTATAAGGTGTTTTTATGTGGTAAGAGTGCTCTTCAGCCATTTTGAAGCAGAAAGGCCATCGTAAGATTGATATGATGAAATTTCTTTGAATCAGTTGTGCAAGTGGGAATCAGCCATCTAGGAGGTATGCAAGCATTGGAGAACCTACTTCAAGAGTTCTACTATTGGAAATTGGATAAACCAACAATTCCCATTGAATAACCACCTCTCGTGGATCCTTATCTCTGGTGATGCGATTGTTGACTAATAGTTGCAGGTTTCGGTCTAATGAAAATTGTGATTGCCAACATCTACACCATCAAATATAATTTTCAAGCCTACACATTTGATCCATTTCTCTAGAGGAGATGTGCAACCATATAGATCATGGAAGGAAACTTGGACTTGCTACAAATTTGTTGCGAAACTAAGTATTTTTTTCATCATTTTTAAAAAAAAATCCTGACCGAATGGAGTTGAATTTTGGTAAATAAAAAGTGTTTTTTTTCAAGAACGGACCAAAGAAAAAAAACCTCCTTCAGGTTTGGTACATGCGTCATATATTGGAATATTGAAATGCATCTTTATAGTTTATTTTCCAGGTTTTGGCATTTCCTGTTTTAGTTATGTTGTTTGGGTGTAGAGTGTGAGGAGCTGAAGAATATTTTTTTGAAACAGAGAGAGGTTTATCTAAAGGAAACTTGCATATACTAAAACATCCATATTTTTTCTAACAACTGTCAAGATTTAGGATATAAGAGCTATTCTTTGAACCCTATTTTTGTAGAAATTTGGTCCCTGTTTTGTAGCAGACTTGCTACGCATTTGTTGCACAATTGGACAATTAACAATTTTCCTTTGCAAATTCAAAATTTTGACTTCTAGAAGTAGTTTTGGTTAGATGAATAGGTTTCTAATAGCCTTAGGTTATGTAGTTGAAGTTTGTTAAGTAAATATTCCATTTGTTTTATGTTTTAAGTATGGATTGGTGACTAGTAAAATTGTCCCTATTTTTCAGCAAGTTGAGTATGAATTCAATGTATCTAGCTTAGTTTTGACTTATATGAAGGCGTTTTGACTAGATAGAGTGGTAATTCAAACTCCATATTGTATATAATGATGTAAAAAAATTATGAAGGGTTCTCATTAGTGTGGAAAGGAAGCTAG
Organism: Pinus taeda; assembly: GCA_000404065.3. Lineage (NCBI taxonomy): Eukaryota > Viridiplantae > Streptophyta > Pinopsida > Pinales > Pinaceae > Pinus > Pinus taeda. The sequence goes on from APFE030969224.1 coordinate 76,014, forward strand.
TCAACATTTTCTAAAACATTTGTAACATTTTCCCATTGAATGAATAGAAGAAGGCAAGTGTAGTTTTCATAGAGATATATATGTGTCAGTACCTATTGGTATGTGTGTTTCCTTATGATCTATTTATGTTTTTCCTTATGATGTATTTATAATATATATTTTAATGGTGTAAAAATTCCTCATGCTCCACTCACCCATTCACTACAATCAAATTTTATTTGATATCAATAAGTCTTCCTATCTTGGATATGTTTTAATTTCACCATATCCCTTATTCACTTGGATAAAAAATATTGGTCTGATCTGGAGTAGCTTTACTGTACACTTACCTTTAGACATCAGGCCTAAAACTATGTTTTGATCATAATAGCTAGCCTAAGATCTAGAAACTTTCAATCATTTAGTTGATTGAGAGAAGAACATAGTGAGATAGCCCTTTGCAAGGATAGTAGGTTTGATTCTAGTCTAAAAGAGGTTGGAGGCTACCCTTGTGATCCTTTCTCAGCTTGGAGGTTAATTACGGGGTGCTAACAAATTCCATGGAAATTCTTTCCTAAGGATGAGTGGGCACATGTACCAGATGGTATAGACCCTATTTCCTATTAGTAGTATTGTTGGTACAACAAATAATGGATCCTCTTATGGACCTAGCTACATGTTCTTACATCTTGTGCCAGTACACACACCTTTATGAGTTGGGCAATATATTCCCAACACTAAAGTGCCTTGCAACCTTGTAGGTGTGAGGCTCTCTAATCAACTACAATTTCTCACCTTTAGTAACACATAGCTTATCGAACATATAGAGTAACCCACCCTAGAGATGGTATTCAATGGTGTTGTCATCATCATGCACAATACATTGACTTTGTAATTGCTAAAAAAACCTCCTTGAAATCCTCATCCTTTGAATATGTCTCTTTCTAAGCATCATGGGTGAATATCTCCATGTACATCATAGTTTCCAAAGCTATGATCTTTGATGTGGGTGGTCTTAAAGGCATGTTGGCCAAATTGTTTGTACTTCCCTTCATGTACTTAATCTCTAAATGAAATTTCTATAGAAACCTCATCCGCTTGTAATGCCTACCCTCTTGTATCTTACTATGGGCCTCTAGGTACTATAGTGGTGTTGATAGTGCTCGAATCACCAACACTCAGGGGGTCTCCCTGATATGAAGTCCCAATTATACCTCACATCATTTGGAACAGGATCCCCATATGAAATATGGATATGTTTCCAAAATAGTGGATTTTAGTGTTATTCCTTGACTGCGATAACACATAGAACTATGTATTCGTGACTTTGGTGAAACAAGTGTATACATTTTGAAGGGTCAAATTCAATGCATGAAAGGTTCTAACATGATGGAGGGAAAGTGAATGAGCCCCTAAGAAGCCTATAATAGTATGCAACTTGAAAGGAACGCGTGAGTATAAAAGGCATCACAAGTTAGCCTACCAAATAGTTCACAAGTTAACCATGATGGAAATATACAACAACATTCATTAAATGTGATTCATATGAACGAAAATGAAATAGTTCATAATCATAGGTGTAAATGGAATAACATATATTGCAAACATAACAAGAATAGTCCTACAATATTCACAACATATGCGTGAAAACATGTTGGCTTTGAGCATTATTAAAGAAAGTCCCAAGCATACATATAAAATTGACGAACCACTAGTCCCAATAGTGGAACATGAATCCAGCACCTACTCATCCAAAGAAAGATACTCCCTCTATACTACGGAGAAGCCAAGGCTCTAAAACAAACTCCCAAGCTTCTTCTCCTAAGCCAACAGCCAAGATAAAATCCCTTTACATGACTAATGAGGGTATATTTATAACAAAAGGGGTGACTATTCATCTTACTTTGTGACTCTTTGACTTCCCTCATGACTATTTGACTTCCTTCAACCATGACCTTTTGACTTCATTACAACGTGACTCTTCATATTCCATAATTGACACTTGGAATTTCACTTACAATTAATTACAAAAAAATATTAAACTATCGCTCATACCCATGTAAGACAAAATTGGGTAGAGTCAATTAGAGAACCCAATCAGAAAAGACAAGTTAAGCTTCAATTTGGGGAAACTCTAGCTCATCCACCTCAAATTGTAGCTCCTCAATCACATAGTGGTGCCAAGCCTTGTACTCTGTGATGTCTTCCAAAAACTATGCGATGGGATCAAGTTGGAAGCAAACTCTAGCCTCCATTGCATCTAGGTAGATGGATTTGGAACTAATTTGAATTTCATTCTTTAGCAAGAACAACATGGTGTTGACTTGGATAGGGCCACCAATGTACTTCTACATAATGTTTCTATTCACCTCTAGATCTTCCTTGGTGGCGATATGACTGAGCTTGTCCAAGTATTCTTCAACCTATTTCTTGACTTGGTGCCTACACTTGGATTCGATGAGTGAGAGAACTAAAGGAATATTATGTGAGTTCACCATGAAATCATCGTTATTGTATAGTCATGCATATGAGGCCTGAATATTGGTGATGAATGAGGTGAGTTGTTTGTTACTATAGATGATCATCCGAACTTGTGCTTTCTCCAACTCTGTCTATTACCTTGTTTTCTTTTCCAATTTGGGAAATGCCCCTTTGTGTTGCATTTACCACTCATGCACGACAGCGAGGGTTGTATGTGTTAGCACTCTGTATTTCCTAAGACTGTGAAGGAAATACAAAGGTAACCACAAAACCACTTTGGAAGCTGGGATCTAGCCCTACCAGCTTCAAAGAGGGATCTCTCTTTCAAAATTATATTTGTTTATATTGAGATATTAAGCTAATATGGAAGTTCAAGGGTTTGGTTTTAGATTTGGTTTGGTTGTTTGGTTGAGAATGTAATAGTACACCATTGGGTAATGAAGTCAATATACTTCAAATGGACTTAGTTCAACATTTACATATAGGTCTAACAGGGAAAGGTAGGCATATTTATTGGATCTTCTATAACTAATGAGATGGAAAAAGGAAATGATTAAGTGTCCAATAAGTAGAGAGAAATTAAGAATTCTATTTCTTAACTTCAATAGAAAACATTGATATTGTTTTAAGCCGAAACAGGGTGCTATTGTAACAAATCCTGAACTTAATTTTGTTTAAAACAATAGAGAAAAGAAACACATATGAAAAATAGAGAAAACAAAATAACAAAAGAGAAGATCACTTCACCAAAAAATATGACACATGAATCTTCAAAAAGCTTCAGTATTATTGTTGGGAACAGGATCCCCCGAGGACAGTTTTGGGGCTAAAAGCCCATGTTTTGGGTCCATTTTGTAATAAAGTTGTAAATTCTATGCATTTTTGGTTGCAGAGCGCGAAGGTGTCATGAGTCGTAAAGGGTTATCCACCCTTATTTTGTAAAGTGCAAAGTCAGCCGTAAAGATCCACCCATGGTCCGTGGACCATGGGATTGTATAAAAAGGAGTTAAGTAAGCTCTAAATAGTTTTTTAGAAGAAAACAAGTCTTGGAGTCTTGGTAGCGAAATCTAAGTGTATCGGGTCTTAGCATAGGTACAGGCTCTGCAGCTGAGTGTATAGAGACCCAGGGTGGAAGTCCGCAGCTGAGTGCACGGACCCCTGCAGCTGTGTGCGCTGGGTGGATAGAGCTTGTATCAAACTGAAGATATCAATACAAAGAAGTATTCTGCAAATTCTGTGTATTTCTTTCCTATTAATGCATATGGTTATATTGCATTTTGGGTTTAATTTACATTGCTTATGTGATGCATGAATGTATGTGATTATATTGGTTAATTGTGCGCAAATAAGAATATCAGTTTATTCGACACTAACTGTGATTGTTTAGTAAGATAAGTAAACACTTAAGATAACTTGGGAACCTATACAATATGCTATCTTAGTAGTGCGAAAGTACTTGGATCATGGGTTAAGGCTATGCGAAGGTCAATCGTACACCTTCACAGAGGTACTAAAGGGAAAAATAAAGGGCTAGACTGATAGATCCCTAAAGCTTAGTGACGTGCACAAAAGTGAAACAAAGGGTATAAACCAACATCACAACAATCTCAAGGTGTGGAAACTTGGTTCCAACATCCCCCCATACTACTTCGGGTGAGACTTCGCTTTGCGCTCCATGGGCTAATGTCGAAAGGGCCAGTAGTGTAGGGATTTGTTTAGCTAACTAACGCTTAACCTGGGTCAGGCCCCACACAACCAACAAAACGTTCCGTTGTCGGGACTGGAAACTGCATGAGAGATGTGTCATGTCATATCACTGGAATCTAGCTAAGAAAGAGATCAAAGACTGGTTGGATAGGAAGATCCATGAATTCGCAGCACAGGAGTATAGAAATCCATGGCTGCAAAAGAACAATGGCTAGACAGGTACCTATATACAGAAATCCATGAGATCTTTTTCTGTTCGTTTCTAGTTGAGTTATATGAGTGGATCGCGAAGCTAGTGGATAGCCAAGGAAGGTGGAGACTTGACGGTCCTATTTTCTGGACCCCAGAGTTAGTATAGAGACTGGAAGCCTATAAGGATAAGATCACCCATGTTGTCGATCATTGGCTCGATTGCATCATAGGAGGATTTGCGACTGAATTCGCGGTTGATACCTCAGTTAGTTATAACGAGGCGGGGTGGCAAGGTCCACGAGGTAAGTACTTGAAGTCTTTGAATACCTAGATTAAGATGTTATTATGTAACAAATGGGTTATGAAGCTACCTTGATGTTTGGAGCTACGCGAAGTGTAAAGACTTACAGAAACGAAGCAAGAAAGGGTTCTGAATATAACCCACTAATTTCACCTCGATTGGGTGATGAAGAGGGAGTAGAGCAGGCTTCTTCGCAAAGCACAATTTAGTTAATAAGACAATAATTCCCGTGACTACCACCTCCAACTTCACCACCTTCACCTCCGACTTCACCCATACCACCACCACCTCCACCGCAGTTCAACATGGCAAATTCAATGAAGTTGCCTTTGATTAAGGGCTTGGGAAATGAGGACCCAGGCTAGTTTTGGTTCGTTGTGAAAGCTGTATGGGAAGCTCAGGGTGTCATAAAGGATCACATGAAGAAGGAAACATTGGTTAGTGCTTTGCAGGATCGCACACTAACCTAGTACATCAAGTACTCTAATGATAACCCAAACGCTGGCGTGGCAGACATCCAGACCGCATTGAATAAAGAGTTCAGTAGGCCTAAATCCAAGGCACAATCGATTCTATGGTCCAAGGAAATCACGATGAAACTAGGTGAGACACCTTGGGAATTGGATAAGAGGTTTATATGTAAGATCCGTGAAGCCAATATGAACTTAACATATGGAAAACACCATGAATGGTTCGTGGCTTCACTCCTACCTCACCTAAGGGTCGCACTGTCACAACAGAAGATTACGACTCAAGCAGAGGCCTTGTAGATTGCAATGAGACTGCATGAAACACTGATGCAAGATCTGAATCTGGGGGTTCAGCAGATCCATGTGCAGTTGCAAAATCTTTGCCTTGAAATGCAAAGTTTGAAGAAAGACATAACAGCTCGATTGGAGGTGCATGAAGAGATATCGTGTCTGAAATGTAAGGGTCAAGGGCATGACAAAGACCACTTCCTAGTCTTTGTGAACTATATTGCAAGAGGAGGACCAATGCCTTTCAGGTTGGAGGCCCAAGTAGGACTAAGTGCGGGGCCTGCATTGTGGTGCACTATATGTCAGGTAGTAGGGAAACATGCGACAGATAACTGTCATTTGCTATAGAAGTTTGTACAAACACCGTAACAACTATTCTGCAACTTCTACAGGTTGGTAGGGCATGATGAGCACAACTGTAGAAGTTATGAATTGATGATGGACAGAACACCCACCTATAGGGTTCAAGTAGAAACACAGCCTCCTGACCAGAGCGCTGGGATGGCGTGAACAGGCTTTCAGGGGTGTGGATGAATCCAAGGTAGAGGAGGACCTGGTACAGGTTAGGGATAGCTGATCTGTTACAATTGTAGAGGACCAAGACACTACGCCCATGAATGCACCAACCCAATACGACCGTTGTGCAAATATTGTACTCAGTTTGATCATGAGACAAAATGTTGTCCTACGCTAATAGCGAGGATACACGAGAAAGGGGCGCTACCACCTCAACCGACTCAGAACTTGTAGATGATGAGGGTTGAGCCTTGCGAAGAAGATGCGGATGTGAATATAGTGCTCCAAAGTGGAATTGCAATGGGTGATGATAAGGGGAGTCAACCCGAAGACAGTGCATGGGTTCACAAAGCTCCGGTGAAGGGGGCTGAATTTGATTTGGAGCACACACGTGAAACATTCATGTAAGCAAAGAAGAGCTTCGCTAAGGCCTCTACCTCAGTGAGAAAGGATAAGCCTGATTAGGAAATGGACTGCTTACGACCTTTTTAGAGACCTGCATGAAGCTGTTGTACGATAGCAAGGCTATGAAGGGGTTACAGGAGCTTATAAATATATGCGTTGGAAACACTTCGGGTGAACCGCGTGTGGTACAAAATATTGGTAAGCATAAAGCAAGGACAGGACGAGAGATGAGACTGACCACGTAGATAGGATAATATGAAATGGATCTGGTTATTTTGGATCTGGGTTCAGACATGAATGTCTTACCAAAGTAGACTCTGGAGTAGATGGGAAGACCCGCATTGCAGTGGTCTCTAATTCAGTTAAGGATTGAAAATTAGTAGAAGATCATCCCCATCGGACGACTACAAGGAGTAACTATAGACATTGAAGGCGCGAGCACATTGGATGACTTTGAAGTAATAGATATTGTAGATGACAACAACCCCTACCTTGCACTCCTTGGCATTGATTGGGCTACTGACATGAACGGGGTAATCAACCTAAAGAAGTGAAAGATGATATTTGAAAATAAGTAATAGTACCCATGGATCCTACTGAAGGATCAGGCTATACTAAACTAGTCTGTGATTATGAGAGCGATGACGATTTGGACTACATATATAAGATAACAGCGCAAGACCAAGATTGGGTGAATCCAATAGCAGATGGATGACTTACATGGGATTGCGAGAGTTCCTGCACCTCAGACTTTGATGAAGAATTAGAGCGCTGACAGAATCGGCTACATGAAGTAACCACGTTGAGCTATAACACGATGACCTGGTCGTTGTGTTGTGTATCGTCAGAGGTAAGAAATCTGCCCACTTATGATGGCTTGAATGATGTAGACATGTTTTTGGATGCCTTTTAGAGGGATGTACCAGAAAAGAAGTGCTTCTAGGCTTTGGACTGGGCCCTGCGTGCTACACCCATGAGATGCTGGGGTACAAACAAGGGTAGTTTTGACGATTGGCACAAGTGTAGAAGGATGATGAGAACACGCTTTAGGAAGCTGATGGTATGAATGACAGAAAAATATGATGGGAAGGATGACTCGTGTGCACACTTGGACAAATAGGCTAAGGCTTATGGAGCAAAGCCCCAACCTGAATGGGTACACTTGTTTTGTCACACCTTGGATGTCATCCCGATGAATTGGTACTTGGAGACAGAGCTCTACCATGGTACAGGTGAATGGGATATTTTGCGTAAAGGATTCATAATGACGTTTAGCTTCGAAGACGGCTTTGACTATATTGACGAACCACTACAAGAAGTTAAAGCAGCAATCTTTAGGATATCTCAAGATCCTTTGGATCTGATTCAACCCAATTGGACTACTCAGCTGATCCACGTGCTGGAATGCTATAACATGAATGTTGAAGAAGAAGAAGATGATCCACGAAAGATTAATATCCCTCAAATAGAGGGTCACTACAAGGTTGAGGGACCGCAGATCGAGAACCTTGATATAATCATGCCATTGAAAGTGAAACTGGTAAATATTGTTACGGAGGCAGAGCCTAAATTGGAAAAGATTGGAGATTACTGGGATGACGCGACGATAGATAAGGTCACCGAATTTCTCCACGAATACCATGATTTGTTCCCCACCAAGTTTACAAAGTTAAAGGGGATAATAGGAGGCCTTGGTGTTATGATGATCATGTTAAAACCCGACGCGAAGCTGGTTAAGCAAAGACCTTACCATCTCAATCCAAAGTATAAGGAGAAGGTCTGCTTATGGCTAGACAAGATGCTCATGGTAGGAATCATTGAGCCTATAGAAGAATCTGACTGGGTGAGCCCAATGATGGTATAGGAAAAGAAGTAGAAGGATGAAATAAGTATATGCGTAGATCTCAGGAAGTTGAATGATGCTTGCGTACATGATCCTTTCCTGAGTCCATTCATTGATGAGGTATTGAATAATGTAGGTGGCCAGGAAGCATACTCCTTCACTAATGAGTTCTCTGGGTACCATCAGATCAAAATCATGCCTAAGGATAGAAGCAAGATGACCTTTGCAACTGAATGGGGATGTTTTCAGTACACTACAATGCCTTCGGATTGAAGAATGTGCCTGCGAGTTTTTCATGTGTAGTCATTGCTGCATTCAAAGAATTCATTCATAAGTTTTTTGAAGTGTACTTTGATGACTGGACTATGTTTGGGTTGGTAAAATGCCATGTGGTAAGTTTACACCTGATGTTAGATACTTGTCGAAGGTACCAGATTGCGCTCAATTTGAAGAAGTGCTTGTTTTGTGTTCCTTTTGGGACCCTGCTGAGTCATGTGGTTTTTAGACAGGGAGTGATGCTAGATCCCGCGAAGATCACAATGATACTTAACTTGGAGGAACCAAGGAGTGTGACACAATTGCATGCAACCTTAGGACATATTGGGTATTACAGGAAGTTTATCAAAGGGTTATGCCCAGATCACGTGCCTATGGAGAAGTTGGTGAAAAATGATGTCACGTTTTGTTGGAATGAGGATTGTAAGAAAATCTTGGATGTATTGAATGAAAAAATGGTCACCGCGCCAATTTTAGTCTTCTTAGATTCGAAGAAGGAGTTTCATGTACGTGTAGACTTGTCATGTATAGCACTAGGAGCAGTACTAACACAGGCTGGCGGAGGAGAATTAGACCATCCTATAGCATTCAGAAACAAGAGGTTATCCAAGGCTGAGAAGAACTATTCCACCACCGAGTGTGAAGGGTTAGCCATGGTATATGCTCTAGAAGTTTAGACACTATTTGCTGGGTGGACATTTTAAGATGTATACAGATCATTCTGTGTTGAAATACCTGGTCAATAAGCCTATGTTGGGGGGGAGAAACTGCAGGTGGTTGTTATTGTTCTAGGAGTATGATTTTGAGGTTATTGTGAAGCCTGGATGACTGAACGTAGGACCAGACCATCTATCGCGCATCGAAACAGGGGAAGAGCCCACTAATTTGAAGGAGGGATTGCCTAACATGCAGCTATTTGTAGTGCACATCACAGATGGTCATTTTGAAGACATCATACACTTACTAATGACAAGAACTGCCCTGAAAGGTTACACCGTCCAGCAGAAAAAGGAGTTAGTAGTATGCGCGGTAGACTTTTCTGTCATTGCCGGACATTTGTACAAAATGGGGTCTGATGAAGTATTACGATGATATGTACCAAAGTTTGAAAGGAGCAGTATCATCGTGGATGCTCATGGGGGCATGCGAGAAGCCATTATGCAGGAAGAGCGACCGCGGAGAAGATTCTACACGCAGGGTTATGGTGGCCAACCCTCCATTAGGATTCGAAAGCTTACTACAAGGTGTGTGATGTGTGTCAAAGGACTAGGAGGCCATCACGAAGGGATGAGCTACCTTTGAATCCACAGATGACATTACAACCCTTTGAGAAATGGGCGATAGATTTTATGGGACCCATTCAGCCCCAAGGGAAGAAAATGGGAGTGTGGTACATTATCACCACGACTGAGTATTTGACTCGATGGGTGGAGGCACAACCTGTGAAGGATAGCATAGGCATGACCATTACGAATTTTCTCTTTGAGTATGTACTGACACAATTTGGGTGTCCAAATATTTTGATGAGTGATTGCGGTACACACTTTTTGAACGAAACGATCAGTGCACTGATGGAGGAATTTCAGGTCTATCAGCAGAAAAGCACGCCTTATCACCCATAGGTTAATGGGATGGTGGAAGCATTCAATAAGGTATTGGAGAATGCACTGACCAAAGTGTGCAATGCTCAGTGAAGTGATTGGGACCTATGCATACCCACAGTACTATGGGCCTATCAGTTGGCATGCAAAAAGTTGACTGGATAGACAACCTTTAGGCTTGTATATGGCATTGAAGCAGTGATGCCCATGGAATACATTGTGCCTAGTCTATGCATAATGGTACTCACGGGTATGATGGATCATGGAGCCCTGGAAGAGAGGCTCACATAGCTTGTTGAGCTTGAGGAAGAGGGATTTCTAGCTAGATTTCACCAACAGGTCCAAAACAAGTGAAAAAACATGGCATGATGGACACATTAAGATGCACACCTTTAAGGTAAATGATCTGGTTTTGTTATATGATAGCAAGTTTGAAAATTTTCCAAGGAAATTCAGAATGCACTGGTTAGGGCCCTATGTCATTAAGGAGATTACCGACAGTGGATCAGTGCAGTTGGTTAAATTGAATGGAGATCCCTTCCCACTAAAGGTGAATGGCAACCGATTGAAGCCATACACTAGTGATCCGATCAAGTGACTATATGAGGGTAACATAGTCTTAGTGCTCCAGGCAGCTGAAAGGAGGTGCGATACTATAAACTACACTGCTCGGGTTGGGGAGCTGCGTGATTGGAGAATTGTTCGAAGTAAGGAAGTGTCACAGGGTTTGCGACAACACAAAGGGAGCTGCCCTACCCAGGTAGAAATTGCATAGGTCAGCTAGAAAGTGACTGTTAAAGTCACTGTTCATGATTTGATAGTAGAAATGCGGTAAAATGGAGCGAGCAACCAACATTTAAGATGAAATTTATGGGCTATATCCTTGGAAATCTGTTGCCAATCCAGCATTAATGAAATGAATGTGGGGGGAATGGTGGGATTTGAATTAAAAATGCCGTATAAATTATAGGTGGTTGCATAGCAAAAAACACTTGGCATTTTGAGAATTGAGTTTTTGAGCTCTCAGGGGCACATGAACCGTGAATTATTTGAAGCTCTGATAACGAGTTTAGCATTTGAGTAATTACCAAAGGCGACATAAGAAAATTTGAATAGCATCATGTCGGCACCCATAGAAACTATGGACACAAAAGCAGTGATAGCCGAGGTGGCTATGTTGGAGGTTGTTAGGGAGGCAAAGGAAGTTGCCTCGAAGGTTGAAGAAGTATTAGCTGAAGTTCCCAAATCACCGTGGATGCCTAGACTGAAGCCGACCCCAACCAAGGAGAGTGTGAAGGAAAAAAAGGACAAGCAGCCTCCGATACTGGTTTACATGTCGCTGAGAAGAAACCCACTGAAGGACAAACCCATTGCACAGGAAAAGGGCAAAGCCATTAACCTAGAGTTGGAGGAGGAAGAAATTAAATACATCCTGATGGATGATGAGGACTTGGGGATATACGTGGAGGAACTTGAAGTCCAGGGTGCTAACCCTATCAATAAGTTGCCTGAGTACGTTCCTCCGCGCAAAGGCAAGACCAAGGTGCAAAAGGAAATTGATGAGAGAAAGGTCCCCTTGTAAACCCCTTTGCCACTGGACAAGATTGTCTTTGAAGGACCACACTTGGGGCGGGTTCCTCTGTTAAAGCTGGAAGATTGGGACTTAGTTGACCATGAGAAGTTCCTGCACTTGGTGACCGAGCAGTTGATGTGCCGCATTATTAACACAACCACCAAGATGACCGCATTGGAACCACAGAAGTGGCTTAGAGGAGTAGACAAGGCAGGTCTGCTCAACCTACTCTGGGTATCATACTATAATCGCAATCCCATAATAGTATTGGTCATCAAGCAACTTCTATGCTTTGTGAACGATGGGTGTTTGTGGCTGGAGGAGTCAATACCCATCACCAAAATATTGATCCATAAGATCACGTGGCTGCCCTACATAGGGGAAAATCTAGCCATGATGTTTGGCGGAAAAGGTGGCGAATAGGCCCTCGTGAAGGCCATGAAGAAGAAGTTCAAGCTTGTGAAGAAGCCGCGAGGCTATGCCATCTCAAATATCAGTGATTGTATTCAAGGTGGCCACACAGATTTTGGCAAGAAAGGTTATGAGGAAGTGTCACGCAAATGAAGTGTTGACACTAGTCATTGCTCTTGCAGCCCAATGCACCGAAGGATTCCAGTTCAATTGGGCACACTATCTTTGTGGTGAGTTCCTTGCTAACTACCGTTAGGCACAAGAGCTCAACAAGACCTTCCATTATGCATGGCTCTTGCTGTCTATTGTGTTGGTAGCATATGAGCTATTGGAAGATAGTCAATTCCCCTTGGTTGTGTCAGACCTTCCAGAAGCAGCGAAGTACACTTCAATGTCGGTGACCAAGGATTCTCAGTGCATCAAAGATAGCAAGATCTTTTGGATTTTGATGGAGGTGAACATCTGCATGGCTATGAATCAAAAACTGTAATTGTGGCTTACTGTGTTCGCCAACCTGTAAGGGTACCTAGATTTCAAGGTACATTTTCACCATTTATCGATAAGGGCATGGAAGGACCCTGCATAGACATGGTATGACTTGTCTTACCTGGCAACAGACGATGCAATTGATGTAGTACTTGATCACTGGCTAGCAAAGTGGAACGCTACATAAGACTTAGTGGTGGAGGCGAGCAAGTCCACAGTGCAGTGTAAGAAGGAGGAGGCCAAGATCAAGATGGCGCAGTTGGCTGAGAAGAGGAATAAAGAGGTCACTGACAAGGCCCAGGCAGAGTTGCAAACCGAACAATAGATAGAAAAGTAGACAGGCAAAACAGAGCGAGGCTCTGAAAAAGGTGTGAGGTAGCCTTCACCTGACACTAAGGAGTAAACGAATGAGCAAATAGAACAACATGACGCAGACCCACAAGAGATGTCCGCCCGTATCAAGTGTCCATGGGAACAAGAGAAAGGATGGGCGAGGAAGAAATCCAAGGCCACTAAGGCATCCTTGGACCTAATCACCCTCACAAAGGGTGATTTGCATGACATTAGAGACATGGTGCGAGATGTCACCATGGAGGCACTACAACAGTTTAAACAGCAGCAAAAACTACTATTGGGAGCCATCTAGATAGGTCTGCAAGAGTTGTAGACCTGTGCATCATAGGCTGGCACGGTGTCCTCCAACCTCACTATCGGCACTTTAGAAGCTGCCGAAATGCTGTGTGAAGGTCTCTAGCACGATAGTGCTGTGAGATGGAGCATTGACCAAGAAAAATGAAGCTCAAAAGACCACTGTCAATGCCATCAAGGGAGTGGGGTTGAACTTGGCAACACTCCTTGGCGAGGTGCTCCACCTATTGTAGGATGGAGTGATCATAGAGCTGAGGGCCCGCCAACAACACGCTCTACAAGTGATCAATCAACAGAGGATTAATAACGAACAGATGGTCGTACAATGAGATTGTCCCATCATTGTCATGACCTAGATAACCGACTGAAACAAGCATATAATTCAGGTCATGGAGGAGGCATGTCGAATGGTCCCAGAGTTGTCCATTCCTGTGGAAGAACCAGTCGAGGTGCGCATCTGCAAGCTTGCTACAGGGGTGTGTGAGCTCACACAAGGATGGCTAGGGTTCAGCTGGAGATGAACCTATAGATTACAAAATTACAGTTGAAGGCCCAGCCTTTAACTCCACAAGAAGTAAAGGAGCAGTGTGCAACTACTGTCACAGGAGTGATAGCGACAGTAGATAGTCTAGTAGCAGATTGCACACAAGTTTTTGAATAGTCATTCGAGGTCCTGATGAGCCTGTAGGAGGACCCTAATGTACAGTGGTTGGAGACGGAAGCATGAGAATTGCAACAACATATGATGAAGTAAAAGGCACACTACGAACTGTCTCCCTCTCACAGAGACTCATAAAGCTACAAGGGGCCAAGCAGTTGAAAGAGCAGGTAGATGCAGCGCAACACAAGGCAGTGTTGAAGGTGCGCTACAAGCCCTAGCTGGATGAGGCTTATGTAGTCATGGCCTCGATTGAAGGAAAGCTTGTGAATCTACAACCAACTCAGCAGAAGCTTCAGGTGGACAGTTCAGGACCAACAACCGAGCAGTTGGTTGAAGAAGCGAAGCAGGTAGCCGCATAGCGCACTGCTGAGGTTGTGGTCATATAGGTTGAGATGGGAGGTCTTCATGCCAAGATCTCCGCACCTACATAGTGCTTGAGGATGAGTCACCATGTTTGTGTTGGGGTCCTATTGGGAACATGATCCCCCAAGGACAGTTTTGGGGCAAAAAGCCCATGTTTTGGGTCAATTCTATAATAAAGTTATAAAGTCTCCATATCTTGTGGTTGCGGAGTGCAAAGGTGTCATGAGTCATAAAGGGTTGTCTGCCCTTATTTTTTAAAGTGTAAAGTTGTCTATAAAAAGGAGCTAAGTAAGCTCGCTCTAAGTAGTTTTTGTAGAAGAAGACAAATCTTGGAGTCTTAGTAGTGAAGTCTAAGTGTTTTAGGTCTTAGCTTAGATAGAGGCTCTGCAACTAAGTGTGCAAAGGCCTAGGGTGGAAGTCCATAGCTAAGTGTGCAGACCCCTGTAGCTGTGTGTGCAGGGCGGATAGAGTTTGTATCAAACTGATGATATCAATAAAGGGAAGTATTTTGCAAATTCTGTTTATTTCTTTGCTGTTAATGCATATGGTTATATTGCATTTTGGGTTTAATTTACATTGCTTATGTGATTCACGAATATATGTGATTATATTGGTTAATTGTATGCAAGTAAGAATATTAGTTTATGTAGTGCTAACCGTGATTGTTTAGTAAGATAAGTAAAACACTTAAGATAAATTGGGAACCTATACAATACGTTGTCTTATCAGCGTGAAAGTACCTGGTTCACAGGTTAAGGCTACGCGAAGGTCAATCGTACACCTTCGTGGAGGTACTGAAGGGCATAATAAAGGGCTAGACAGATGAATCCCTAAAGCTTAGTGACCTACGTGAAAGTAGAAAAAATGGTATAAACTGACATCACAACCATTTCAGGGTGCAGAAACTTGGTTCTAGCATCCCCCCATACTACTTCAAGTGAGACTTCGGTCTACGCTCCACGGGTTGATAATGAAAGGGCTAGTAGTGTAGGGATTTGTTTGGCTAACTAACGCTGAACCTAGGCCAGGCCCTACACAGCCATCAATCAATGAACTATGTCCATTGGAACTTGGTGGAACAACTTTCCACCAATGGTCCTTTCTTTTACATGAACATCAACCTCTATTACTTCAAATATGAAGTACTTATAGGAAAATAATTACAAAATATCTTGATGTCAAAAGGTTAAGATAAAATCCTAAAGTATCTAAAACAGATTATATAATTAGTACAAAAATTTAGGAATTCAGAACTGCTAGAGTTGCTAGCACTATTATGAAGGACGGTTGTTGATGATTGGTCCCAAGAAGGTGTTTCCTTTTTGTCTGAGATGAAAAATGCTTCACTCAAGTAATTCACACAATTGGTCCCATTGATCTTCACCAGGGATAGAAAGTTTTATTAGCTTTCTATATGTTTCATCAACTTTGGTATATTTCTCAAAGGTAGGTCTACTAATGAAAATATGTTTAATCTCATGTTTGATGATGAGATCAAAATCTGAAGCCTTCAAGAAAAATTTTCTTGTCATACTTCCTTTTACTCCTGAAAAAATGGATTTATCTTTGGTAGTAGTGTAAATATTTTGACTGTAGTCACTCACGTTTATTAACCTGCCATTCAGGGCCACTAAATGTGGAAGGCCTCTCTGATTCAGTAGATTAAACTTGGTATGAAATCTCTGGACAATAGTTTCTAGAGTCTGGCATTTGTTCTCTAATTGAACCATCAAGTTTCTCTTCTACAAAACCTTCTTGTTTTCTTAGATGGTTTCATTCCTATCCTCAATTTGTAGCTCCCCTAGTTCTTCTCTAGTCTTAGAATTCCATATTTTGATCAATGTTGCTTCTTCAATTGGCTTATTTTCCAATACTTCCCTCACTTATTCTATCAATGTTTTTGACCTCTACATCAAATCCTCCTGCTTGAAAATTATTTGGATTGATGGCCAAATATCAGTTATAGCTGCATTGATATTTGTCCATATGTTTTCTTTAGGATGTGCTAGATTTTGAGCCATCACTGACTCACTCTCTAAAAACTCTATTCTTTGAGCAAGCCTGTGAGATTTCTGTAACTCTACTATATAGGAGTTATCATTCTTCAACTTCTGTTCCTATAGATTTTTCAACTATCTTTTCAATTTCTCAATCTCCTTTCCCTGAATGAACATCTCCTGCATGGATTTAACCAACTCGATGGTAGAATATGTATTCAATGTCGGTGATTTTTTTTGATGTCAAAGGTTTTGTTGCTCCTGCAACTGCAATTGGTATTGTTGTAAGTGGGACTATAGGCAATTGGGAGGACTGCTCCTTCTCTTTGAGCAATTTTTCTAATTCCACCTCCATTTCTTTGATTTGGACATTTTTTTCAATTATTATCTTGAAAATGTATTCCTTTTGTTTTTCGAGTTCTCCCATTTCCTTGGTCTGAGGATCCTCTGTAGTCGACAACTTGAGTTGCTTCCTCAGAGCTTCTATATCAGCATTTTTCTTCTTTACAATCTCCTCCACTTCATTTACATCACTGGGGCCATAACTTAACTTTATGACTAAGTGCTCTAATGAATTAATCCTAGTATCTTTTTCCAAGGATGATATTTTCGCCAACATCAGTTCTGACTATATGTTGCTGATAGAGGTCTACAAGTTTGAAGTTGTCATGGCAGTTTCAGTCAATATAGCATACAAAATCTCTCCATTCAGTTTTTTCGTGTCCATCTGATCAATCAAATGGATATGATTTGTATCAAAGGATAATATTGTCTTCTTGTAGTCTACTAGTGATTTAGGAAAAGGAACCTATGCTTGTAGGGAAGCCATCTACATTCTGCCTTTTTCAATATCAAAGGCTAACAGAAGCCTGTGTTGGGAAGTAGAAGTTTGCTTCCAGAACTAAGTGTAAGTATTGTCTTTTAACATTTCATTATTCTTCTTGATTTCTTTGTACTTAGCAAAAATATTAGGCTTTGTTTGGCCTTGAGCCAATCTTGTTGTCTGAGCTACATCTGGAGGATCTCGTGAAGTAGAGGAAGATGGAGATCCTATAAAAAATTCCTCTTGTCTTGTACCTGCAAAAATGTCTTTTGGTGTTGTTGAAACATGTTTACGTGTCATGACTATAGTAGTCTATCCTTCTTCATCCTGCATAAAAATTGGTGGTGGATTCTTTTTGGTTTGTTTGTATAAATTACGTACTGCTTGGCTTCAATTTCTGTCATAGAGAAGAGTCTTCTTCTCTAGGCCTTTTATCACATTTCTCCCGAGGGACAAGTGTCTGTGACATGGTTGTAGGAAAATATTCTCCTTAGCTTCCTACAAGGTGTTATCTTCCCATTGATAATTTTTTCATAAAATTCTCAATTTCGAGTCTCAGAGTATGAGAATAAGGAGTGGTCTTCTACTCCACTGTTAGAATGGAAGGTATGCCGAAGGGGTCATGGGACCAAGTGAAACTTAACTGAAGTTCTTCTGCTTGAGAAGTGTATCTGTGTCAATGCCTGCTGCCCTACTATTGCATATTAATGGCCCCACCTGCGTTTTGATCTTGAATTGGGCCTTCTTCTTGGTTGAGACAAAATGTAAATCATCCATATTAATCATTTTTCTGATATAATCCAATGTGAAAATTCTCATAGGAACATACTTTGGCGATCTGTATGGTGGCACTTCACAACCATATACTCTGATTTCGGTGTAGCTTTGGTACAAGTACTAATCTCCTATTTTGGCTTCATCACTAAGGTGTAAAGTTCTTTGAATCTCATAACCTATCCTAGGTTTGAAATTTTTGTGTAGAAGACACAACACTGTATAGATATACTGATCAATGAAGTCACCAAAGGTGAAATCATTGGAATTCTTCCTCACTAAAGAGGTCCACTGTGTAACTGACTATGCATTACCTTGATCATCCAATTTCTGCAAGGTCATCCAAAACCTGTCTACTTGATGAAACAAAAACATGTACACTAACACTAATAAATGTTTAAACATTCCTTCTATTGTGATCTTGAGGAATTTGTCGTGGATGTTATCTGTAAGGAATTGACTAAAATTAAATATTACAGAAGGTTTTTCTTTTGTGAAAAAGATGGAAAAAAAACCTAAAATAGGCTCATGTACCCATTGATTTGACTGGTGTCCTACTAGACAAGACACTAATGACACAATTTTTTAATTTTTCAGGAAACATAGAGGTTGGGTATGGGGGATTCTTCTTTGGGATTTGAACATCTTCTGGTTGGAAAATTTTGGATATCCTAGCTCTTTCAGGGAAGTTCAATTTTTGGTAGAGTTCCATGAGGGAATATACAGAAAAAGGGCTTAAAGAGTCACCCTATGGCATTCGTAGTATTTGGTTAGTGCATTCTAGAGTTATGCTCAGTAGAATGTCACCATTCTGGGCCACAATGACTCTTTGGCTGAGAATATATCTAGATTGACACCACATGACAATGCCTGGAAAAGGATGAGTCTAAGGAAACATGGATTGTGGCAAGAGTGATTCCCAGAGGTTGATTTTGTCTCTCTGGTCCAGAAAGGCCTATTTGAGCCAATTGTGTAGTTTGAACAAGTCGAACTCATAATTGGTCTCTATAATTTTGTAGTATTGATCTGCTAAGGGTATATGATCCAAGTCAATTATAGGAGGGATCATTGGATTGTCATTGTTTTCAATTTCCCTTAGGTTCCAATGCTCAAAATATTAGGAACAGAGCAGAGGTGAGGAATTTGGTCTTTTACTCGGGAAAATTCGAAATTCTAGTGTAGAAAACTGATCATTGTGACCAGTGCGTGGATGAAGCTAGTTGAATCGGATTTGCAGGGGTGACCAAGCAATTGAGAAGATGAGGTGGTAGTTTGAAAACCTGTACGTGTTTTTTTGAAAGGGATAGGGAGCAGAAAGGAGCGATATTGATCAATTTGGGAATTTTTATAGATAATTGGGAGTTTTCCGTTACTTCTAGTCCATTATGGAATTGATTAATTGCTAGAGAGTATACGTTTGGGAGGTAATGAGCATAGTGTAATGAGTAAATTATAACGAAACTAGAGTGGGGAGGCCATGTGGTGAAATAGGAGTGGTAGGGAAGTAGGGATGGGAATGATGTAATGGGTGGAGATAACTGTTGGTGGGAAGATGGGAAAATTTTGGAGGGGGAGTATGTGGTAAGCAGCTTGGAGAGAGGGGGGTGCAAAATGATGAGCAACCGCCACGTATCATGGGGCCCGGGCATAGGAATATCGCTTTTTTGACCCCCCTGCTAATAAGGATAGGATGGGCAGGGGGGTCTAAAGTTGATTCCTCGTTGTTGATCCAGGTGGGGTAAATCACAACCGTTGGATTGTGTGCGCCATATATCACAAGCAAACAAAAAGTCTTTGTCACTTTCGACCTTTGTTAAAAAAAAATCAAACATTAGTGCCAGTGCATTATTACATATTAATTAATCGTGTTTATATTACAAGATTAAACTAATTAAATTAGGATGAATCTATACTAAACATAATTAATTTAATCCTAAGGACCTGTTTTGATTTGCAAGCCCATATTATTTTCCTAAGGTTACTTTTAACCCTCTTCTAATCCCTATTAAATCAATTAACCAAGTTTAGACACTTTGGTTAATCGTCCTCTAATCTACCTATTGATTTCAACCAAGATTAGATTTGATGGTTGATTTATTATCTAATCTATGCAACCTTTTAACTTAGTTTAATCATGATTAAACAATATGATCAAACTATACAATTTATGTCTATGTGGCATGTAAACAAGCTGCACACATTTGTTAAATTAATTTTAATGCATTTGTTGATCATTTTGGTGGAATTTCAACTTTCTCACCTGAATATATTTTTCATGGATGTTTTTCATTCTTTATTTTTTTTATTATATTTTTTCTTTTTTTCTCATATACATTTTTTATACCTCTCTTTTCATCATTATATATATAATATATATATAATATATATATATATATATATCTATATATATAAATATATATATAATATATATATATTATATATATATATATATAGTAAATCATTTGCAGAATACAATATTACTTACAATTTCATCGACTAAAAGGAAATAACTAATCATCAATTGAAACTATGAATCATAGAACCCTAATAGTGGCTCTAGCTAGGGATCACATCCTCCATGTGAGGTGTCAACAACACTTGGGTCAGTAGGCTTGGTCCTTTGCCTTCAATCTTCATTCTGCATCTGAATTGATCTGCTTACCGCTATAGATATGGAATCATCTCGTTAGGAGCTTATAACCTTCTCTTCAGGCTTCAACTTTTGATGGAAAAAACCATCACTTGCAGTAGAAAAATAAAATGGTATACACAATGACTTAAATGGAAAGTGATTTATTCTTGAGGGAATTAATGTTTGATCATTCTTCGATTTACAGGTCCACTAGGAAGCTCTACTCCGGACATATATTTTAGAAAAAAAGAATTGTTCCTTCTATAAGCATCATTTTTTTAATATCCCTTCCACAAATTATCAAACTTCCCATGCTTACCCTTGTCCTCATTTCTTTAATCCCATTTCATGGCAATATCTTCTATTTGGAAATCATCAACTTTGGTTCTCCCATCATAAATTTTCTTGATGTTCTCTTGGATGGATTTGGTTTTATTGTATACTTCCTCTCTTGATTGTTGTACTTGTATGGTCTGGTTTATTCTTCTCTGCAGGTTAGGTTTAAATTGGGATTCTTGTAGTAATTTCGAAACAGGGATTCCTAAGGATGTGGGAAAAACAACATATATCGCATAAACTAGTTGGAAAGGGGACATGCCAATGGATTTTTTGGTAGTGAGTATATCATCCCACAAACCATTGATTAATTTGTTATTCCAAGACTTTTTATTATTCTGCAACAACTTCTTGATGATATTAACCAAACTTTTATTTGAATACTCTGCTAGACCATTTACCCATGGGTAATAGGCAGTAGAGTAATTATATTATACTTATTGCAAAAGTCCACCATCTTCTTTGATTTGACTCCATCTGCATTATCAGTAATTATCTTATGTGGGCATGAAAATCTTTGATCCACTTATGTTGGGCTAAGGAACTGGAGTGTATCTCTCCAATGAAATCCAAACCACATTTCTAGAAAGGAGTTTCAACTGATATGGGTTTCAAGGGTAGGGGTAGAATTTTCTTTTTCATTCAAATATTTGGCATTGATGACATGTGGTGACTTTCCCGTGAACATTTGCAAACAAGGTGGGCCAGTAGAATCCAACCCTTAAAATCTTGTTTGTTGTTGTCTGCTAATACAAGTGTCCTCCACAATATTCCTCATGGAATTCCTACAGAAGTTTATATGCTTCACCTTTTAGCACACAGTTAAGTAAAATTCCACCTACGTCTTTCCAGTATAGAATATTATCTAAATTACAAAATATCACAGCCTTTAACTTAAGAAATTTGGATTTAGTTTTAGTCAAACCTGGAGGAGCTTGTAAATTTTGCAGTACAAAGAGAATATCTTCATACCATGGAGAGGTAAGAAAGGCTTTTGCTACCTGTGGAGTTGCTTGCTCTTCCTATTCATCCAATTAACCTATGAAATTGATATCAAGTGCATGTAAATTAGATTTTGCCATCATTTTTTCCAAACCTTGACAATTAATCACCTTGGTAGGCTTGATTTCAAGATCATATTCCAACATAAAAACAATCCACTTGCCCCTTTTTCCATCAGGATCAGTTTGTGTCAAAATATCTTTCACAATAACATTAGGGACATATGCAATTATATGGGAGTGTAAAATGTAAACTCTAAAGTCCTTTAGTGATTTTACTAAGGCAAAATCTTATTTCTCCAATATATTGTATTTCAATGAAGCATTCCTTAAAGTGCTACTAAAGAAATCTATTGGCTTCTCCTATCGTTCACTTTTCTTTTGTAATAAAATAGCTGCAATAGTACGATCAAATTCAAAAGAAAATGACATAAAATATTTGGTGAAAACTGTACTAATAAATACAGGAGCAGTTGTTAGAGTTAGTTTTACTTCGCCAAATATTTTCTTGCTTCAAAGTTCGATTTTCTTTCAAAGTCATTTTTAATCATATTTGTGATGGACCTTAAGATTTCTGCTAAATTAGGAATAAATCTCTTGAGCAAATTTATTCTTCTAATGAAGGACTGAACTTCTTTCTTATTCCTGGGAGGGTCGATTTTTAGGATAGCTTCTACTCTGCTAGGATCAATTCTAATGCCTTCCTTGGAAATAATGTGGCCTAGAAGTTTTCCCTCTTCTAAACCAAACAATGTTTTCATGGGGTTCAGTGAAATGACAAATTTCCTACATTTTTCAAAGACTCTTGTTAAATGTAGCAAGTGTACTTCCTAAATCTTTGAAAATATAGTGACATCATCTAGATAAATGACAATGAACCTACCAATTTCATCAGCAAAGTAAAAATCCATTTCCCTTTGGAAGGTGGCTCCAACATTCATCATACCAAAAGGCATATTTACATACATAAAGGTACCCCATGGTGTAGTAAGTTTTGTATTTTTTTGTCATCAGGGTGAACCATCACCTGGTTATAACCTGAAAATCCATCTAGTAATGAGATCCTATTCGACCCAACTACCTTTTTTAATATATGATCCATTTTTTGGAGGGGGTAGTTGTCTTTAAGAGAGGCTTTATTCAAGTTTCAGAAGTCTACACATAGCCTAATTTCTCTTCGTTTTCTTCCTTGTAGGCACCAGGTTTGAAACCCACTTAGAAAATCTAAGAGGTAGAATAATTTTGGCATCATATAGCTTCTTAACTTCCTTTTCTATTAGAGGCAACATGAGTGGCTTAACCCTTCTTAGCTTTTGTTTAAAAGGTTTTTGATATTCTTTAAGGGGAATAATATGTTGAATGATGCTAGTGTCATAGTATTTTAAGTCCCCATAACTCTAGGTAAAAACATCATAAAATTCTTTCAGAAGTGAAATGCATTTCTTTTTTCTAGCGGGAGGCAAGGATTTGGATAATTTAATAATCTTAGGGCTCTCTACGGTACCTATGTTTCATTCCTCTATCCTAGCCCCTAATGGTTTAATTTTGGGATTTTTTTTCTACATCATTGAAATCAAATAACTCTTCTAAGGGAACTAACCCTTTAGGCAAAATATTATCCTTCCATTGCAAAATTTCTAACTATACTTGATCTTTATCTAATTCATTCAATTCTACTTTATTCATCATTTTATGTACATATTTATCTACATCACAATCTATGTCTATATTGTCACACTCAAATTCATCCTTTGAGTGCAAAAAAATTTCAATCTATACATCATTACCAAAAACTTGTCAGTACCTGATATTATTCAGAACAACTGCCCTGTTTTTAACCTCAACTATGTATGTTGACTGGGCCGATAGGGAATTTTGTAAGTGCTAACTGAAGTAGCAAGGCCATCAACTATGATATTTTGACCTCTTGGAATTACAAATAATTCATACTCAACAAAACGTTCAAGGAAATATAGAACAACATTCCTATAAGCCATTAACCTTGGATGTTTTACTGAGTATTCCCCTTTGATTTGTTTAATTATGAGTTCAGAATCTTCCTGAACTAAAATTCTTTTGGTGCCTAATTTTTTCAAAAACTACAATCCTAGGATCAAGACTTCATACTCAACTATATTATTGCTACATTGAAAATTCAGTTTATGTGAATATCCTTCAGCTTTTCTAGTTTTTGAATTGAAAACCCACACACTAGCTCCTCATCCTTCCTTGCCTATAGCTCCATCAAAATCCATGTTCCATAAAGCTTCTCCCTGTGGATTTTCTTCTTTTGTATTAAATTTTATTATTTCAGTATTACTAACTTTGGCTTCTAAGGGTGAAACTTCATTTTCTACATAGACATCATTGTATAAGACAAAAGAGTCCATGTCTGAATGTACTCAATAGAGGGGATAATTGTTAGGCTTATCTTGATTGTTGGCCATGTAATTCATAAGTGTTTCCCTATAAAGTCTTCTAGGTTGGCCAAACACAAGAATGGTGGCATAAGTCATATCCATCTCCAAAGTGCCTTGTAGCTTTTCCACCCATGATTTAGATAGTAGCATCCCATACTTTAGAGGTATTTCAGCTACTACAATGTCCATGACTAGACTCTTAGCAGGTATCTGAACTAGAGTGACACATAAATATTTTATCAAACCAAGACATCTAACTTTGTTTCCATCAAAAGAATACAATTCTTTGTATAGTTTGGTGATCTCTAACCCTAATTTATCCATGATTGCTTTGGGAATCAAATTGTAAGATGCTCCAGAGTCAAGCATTCCATTGTGTACAATTTTATCATGGATGTGCAGGTTTATGTAGAAAGGTGGAACAATCCAATGTTGAGGCTTACCCTCAACTTTAGGTCTAGACAAGAGTTCAGTATGGTCATTAGTCAAATTGACTGTGTCTGACCCTTCTCCTATTTTTAAGGCTTTCATAACTTGAGTCTTGTTTACATTTTTGGTCATATGCAATTATATGGGAGTGTAAAATGTAAACTCTAAAGTCCTTTATTGATTTTACTAAGGAAAAAGCATGTTTCAACATTATATTGTATTTCAATGAAGCATCCCTTAAAGCACTACTAAAGAAAGCTATTGGCTTTTCTTGTCCTTCACGGTTCTTTTGTACTAAAACAACTGCAATAGTATGATCATATGCAAAAGAAAACAACATAAAATCTTTGATGAAATATGGACTAATCAATATAGGGGCAATTGCTAGAGTTAGTTTTACTTCGTTGAAATATTTTTTAGCTTCACAGTTCCATTTTATTTCAGAATCCTTTTTAAGCATATTTGTGATGGACCTTAAGATTTCTCCTAAATTAGGAATAAATCTCCTAAGGAAATGTATTCCTCTAGTGAAGGACTGAACTTCTTTATTATTACTGGGAGGGTCAATTTTGAGGATATATTCAACTCTGCTCAAATCAATTCTAATGCCTTCCTTGGAAATAATGCGGCCTAGAAGTTTTCCCTCTTCCAAAGCAAAAAATGTTTTCTTGGGGTTCAGTGAGATGCCAAATTTCCTACATTTTTCAAAGACTCTTCTTAAATGTAGTAAGTTTACTTCCTCAATCTTTGAAAATATAGTGATGTCATCCAGATAAATGACAATGAGCCTACCAATTTCATCCACAAAGGAAAAATACATTTCCCTTTGTAAGGTGGATCCAACATTCATCAGACCAAAAGGCATATTTACATACATAAAGATACCCCATGGTGTAGTAAATGTTGTCTTTTTTTTGTCATCAAGGTGAACTAGGACCTGGTTATAACCTGAAAATCCATCTAGTATTGAGATCCTAGTCAACCCAGCAACCTTTTGTAATATATGATCCATTTTTGGGAGGGGGTAGTTGTCTTTAGGAGAGGCTTTATTCAAGTTTCGGAAGTCCACACATAGCCTAATTTATATTTTCTTCTTCCTTGTAGGCACTAGGTTTGAAACCCACTTAGAAAATCTAAGAGGTACAATAATTTTGGCATCGTATAACTTCCTAACTTCCTTTTCCATTAGAGGCAATAGGAGTGGATTAACCCTTCATATATCTTGTTTAAAAGGTTTCTAATCTTCTTTAAGGGGAATAGTATGTTGAATGATGCTAATGTCATAGGATTTTAAGTCCTCATAACTCCAGGCAAAAACATCAGAAAATTCTTTCAAAAGTGCAATATATTTCTATTTTCTATTAGGAGAGCCATTGACCATTCTAAGAATACATCTGGCATAAAGAGCATTGAAAGGCTTACATGCAACCTATAGGCTTAATTACACACACACACACATATATATGTTTGTGTGTAGCACCCACAAACTTCATGATACCTAAAGGAATAAATACTCACATCAGTAACATCAATCATTTTTAATGTGTGACTTGCAGTTTTACCCAGTGAATGAAATAAGGGAGCAAGATCTCCATCTATAGGAACTTTCACATAATATTTTGAACTCTAAACCTTGATAGATATTAAAGTTTCCCTCATTATAGAGGGTGTCGATGACAAGGAAGTGAATTATTTGGGAAGCTAAAGTCCCAAAAGTGTGGTTAACGCTATGTTCAAATTCTATAATTCTGCGCTTTGGTTTCTAAACTATCCTGCAAGGTACATATCTCCTTTCATTCATTTCTATCTTCATTTTCATTTTCTGAATGTTGATGAAACTAGTTTGTCGCTAATAAACTGACTCAGCTTGTAAAGCTCTATATACATCCAAAAGATAATGTGTACAACTGAGATTATAATTTAATGGAATGCATTATCCCAATGATTCATGATTGTCACTGTTATGAATATCTAAAAGGTCTTGAAAGTGTTACAATTGTTGGATTATTGAGTGCTTAATACTTTTCTGGTTGGTGACATCTTAAATTTAAATTTATCTTTTATAACTCTTTAAATGGAACAAGTGTCCTTAAAGTGAATTTGTAAGTTTTCCACCTTAACCAATTCTGAATGATTAATCATTCAGTTATGGACTTGAAGAAACAATGTCGATTGCTAATTGTCAAATTGTACTATGTCACCTACGAGATTTCCTGTTGAAGTTTGTTTAGCTTGAAAGTGTTTCATGCACCTTAATCTAAATGAAACTTATGTTACGTATAAGCGTACCTTCTTATGTGGTTGTTTGCTGGGTTCTTGACCTGTAGTTGAATTTATCGTCCTTAATGTTCGCTGCCACAAATATATCTTTTTCTTTTGACTGATGTGTCCCAAATGAAAGGGAATTCTCCTCTATATATACAATTTAGTGGAGTTGAGGGGATGTGACTTTTGATCTTCCTAAGCCGACATATAGTTGAGGCCGACCTAAATAATTTACATGAGAGAAACATAAATTCAAAATTCCACTTCTACTTATCCAAATTTAATGATCTTTAGATCGATTTTGGTCCTCTCAAAAAGAGGAATTCATGCCACAATTATCTATTCCCAAAGGAGCCGTTCAAAGTGGAATTTGGCCCTAGTTTCCATTTTTAACAAAAATAACCATCAATATTTTTTTATAGCATTTTAGGTTGAATTCACAATAGTACGCTAAAAGTGTCATTTCATTGTCTAGAAATTTAGATATATAAATGTGAGATATATAATCTACATTTTTGGGTTATCTCTTTTTCAAATCTCAACTTTTTTAGGCTACATGTTAATTGTTTGAAATTTGAACCTTGAAGAAATATTTTAATGGACTTTGTAAATACTCGAATGAATGGACTTCATAATGTAGTGGTACCATAAATTGTGTTAATTCAAAGGTTTGACTTCCATATTTTCACAAAATAAAACAATATCAATAAATACTTATATGTATAGATACTTATGTTTAGGACTATATATGTGTTGGAGCAGTTCCTTTATGTTTTACTATAATCTTGATGTTGACAAGTTTTAGTTGACTTTTTCATCAATTGCTCATAGAATATGCAAAAGGAAATGATTGTCAAAATGTGGAAAAAATTACATTTCTCCTGATTTCTTTTTTTATTGTTCATGACAAGATAATCATGTTGCAGGAATGAGTTATCCTACAATCTGTTTCAATTTGTGGATTTTTTTTCCTCCCATTTTTTTTACAAGGATGTAGATTTCATTTTCATGTGGATGGTTTTTGCATGAATCTTATCTAGCCCCAAATGATGGTAATGGAGTGGATCTTGATAAGTAGTCGTGGACATAGACTATATTAGTGGTTATTGTTACAATACCACTTCCACCTAGTATCAGAAAACGTTTAATGGTGTGTGACATAAAGAAGAGTCATTTAATGACATGGTTGAAAGGGACACCTCATGTCTTAATTGTAAGTCATTTATTTGCATTTCATAGTTGTAAGTCATATATTTGATTTTGAGCTTTATCAGATCAATTATTTCACTAATCCAATATGCATGGCCTATACTTCTCACCCGATGTTAGTTACTTGACATGGTTGATATAACATTCAATTATAGGCCACTTTTATTTTAAGTCAAAGATTTTATTGATTAAAATGATCATATTTTAATTGGTTTACTTGGAGTTTGATTTTAAAATTTTTTGTAAATTCCACGTGGATGTTAATTTTTCAGGGTGATCTATTTGCACTAGTAAGGTCAGATGAGTCATAAAACATAGGTATACAACTAGTGCATCTTTGGCCTTTGTTGTGTATTTGTTATTCGTTATATCACTGATGGATGGTTATTGATTGATGTAAAATAGAGGATGGGAAGGTCCTGCCAATTCTCTTGACAAAACAAATTTAAATGGAGTGATAGAATTGTGTTTTAAAGGGTGAGCCAAAAATCAGTACTTGAAGGGTAGAACATGAGAATAGAAAGCTATATGATCTGGATCTAGAGACACAACAAACCCTGGAAAAAAGTTGATGATATTGACGAGTCTTCCCTACAAATAAGCTCTAATTGTTAGACCACTGCCCAAATTTCAGTTATCTAAAATGGAAATAGTGACTCTAGATTTATTTATATGAATAACGACTTTGGCCATTGTCTTGTTCGTTTCCTATGAAATATTTTTGATTTCAAACTCCAACTAGTTTGTTGTTAAACTAATTAAATCTTTGATGACAAACATATAGTTTTGAAAGCTCTTTTCTAAATCCATTTTCTTGAGAAAATTCATCTTTTTTACTTTAGGTACTGTAGATTGCTACTGCGTGACATATGCTACAATATAATTTCTTGGATAAATAGATAGAAGTGTTTTACAACATAGTCTTTTTTAAATCTAAAGAAACATAATTTCCAAATACAAAGTTTATTAATTAAAAACATCTTTTAGACATATTAGCTAAGTTATGATTATATTTCGATAGGGGATTTTGTATACATTGATATTGTGTTGTCTCTTTGGTTTCTCTCAGGTAACAATGGTTAATAAGGAATGTGTTCTTGAAGAAACAAGCACACATCTTATTCTGCTATTGACATGGATCTCCATGGTTTTCATGCATGGAAACAAAAATGCAGATGTCAGTGGGATCTCCAAAGTCTGTGTTTGATGAATTTAATACTAGTGATGATTTTGATTCCTTGTTAGATAAAGAATGTCACAAGTCAAATTCAAATAAATAGAAGTAGCTTAAGAATGAAGGTGAAGCTATTGCTTTCTGTCCACATCAATTTTCTTTATTTGTTGGTTGTTGTGTTTTGAGGGCAGACTTGTGAAATTCCAAATTGCATGTTAGTTTATGTGAAGGGGGAACATATATATCTATATATATATATATATATATATATCCTATGCCGTTCATGGTTTCTGGAGATCCGTGTTACATTTGCACAAAATTCTAGATAGCATTCAAATATCTAAACACCCAACAACAAAAACATTGGGATTTTTATATCAACCTATAACATATTGCATCTGTCTTCATCAATGATCTTCTTCCATATGCTATCCACTTGTGAAATTTCTTTTGCAATATTTGGTGCACTTGCTAGTTATAGGTCATTTATAGGTTATAAATGTCTTCAAAGTTTCACTTCTAATTGAGTATTCAACTTAACATATTGATTCTTTTATATGTAAATAATTTTTCCTGCACCCACATTTCATAACTTCCATAACCATTAAGTAGGGACTTGCAGCTTCAATGTTGCTTTGCTTGTTTAGTAAAAGATTTACGAGACTTTAATTTATTAAAAGTTGTAGAATTTACAATTTATGAAGTTTCAAGGTCTAAGTTTTAAAATTTTAATTCTTTAAAGGGTGCTAGCTCAATGGAAGAGCATCTACTTTACAAGCAAGAGGTTGGTGGTTTGATTCCATCGTGTCCTGATATCCATATGGAATGACAATGATCAGCTTTTGGTGACAAAGGCTATTTTTCCCATCACCAATGAGCTTATGGTGACATTTTTCGACCCTCACCAAAATATGAAATGGTGACAGTCAACGAATGCCACCATATATATGTATCAATAGTGATGACCATGAAAAGTACATAACCATAAATCGTTGTTTTTGATATGAAATGGTGACGGTCACTACTCGTCATTATAGTCATTATTTGTGATGGATCTTGAATGTCACCACAACGCCTATACTTTTGACATTGCAGAGTTTGGTGATGGTCAATGAAAGTCACCATATATATGCACCAATAGTGATGGCCATGAAATATCCATCACAATAAACCATTGTAGTTCATATGAAATGGTGACGGTCACTATTCGTCACTATAATCAATATTCGTGACAGACCTTGAATGTCCCTATAACATCTATATTTTTGGCGATGCCACCTTTGGTGACATTCAATTTTTGGTGATTGAGGCTATGGTCCATCACCATTTCTCATATGAAACGGTGACGGTCACTATCCAAGTCATTATAAATCATTATTTGTGATGTACTTTGAATGTCACCACAACACCTATACTTTTGGTGACGCTACCGTTGGTGATATTCAATTTTTGGTGACTGAGGTTATGGTTCGTCACCATTGCTCATATGAAATGGTGACGATTGCTATCCATCATTGTAAATCATTATTGGTGATGGACTTTGAATGTCACCAAAACACCTATACCTTTGGCGATTCCACCTTTGGTGACGTTCAGTTTTTGTGACGAACACTCTTTTGACCGTCACCAATGAGCTTATGGTGACATTTTTCGCCCCTCACCAATGTCATTTTTTCTTATAGTGATAGCACTATCACCTCCAATTTTGTATGAACCTTGGGTTGATAAAGTAAAGTTGGTATCCCTATGAGTTGCAGCATTCTTGCTGAAATAATGATGCTAATCACTTTTTGGCACCAATATCGGGGAGGTGTGTGAGTAATATGTGATTACTATTTTCTTTCTTCCATTTCTTGTTTATGATATTCTACTACTAGTTTCATTTCTGCAAGATTAATTTAGTTTCTTTCTTCTCCATTTTGCATTCCTTGCTTTCCATTCCATTATGTAAGTAATATTTCATTCAAATAGTTAGTTTTCATTCAGTCTGCAATTTCAATTTTGCAATCACTTTCAAGGTTTGGAAAAAATGCTCAAAACAAAACAATTTTTTTTTTCATGCCTCATAGGAATAGGGATAACTTAGGGATATTTCTCCCAAATACCCCCATTGCTTAAAACAACCAACTTTCCCTCTTATTTGGTGGTTGTGAATTGGAGGAACCCTTAGGTGAGAAACTAGAAATAGTTGAAGGACCTACAGGGGAAGAAGAAGAAGAAGAACCCATTCCTACTGATACAATGGTTGAAATGAGAAATGAAAGAGGAAATAGAGAAAGATTTGAGGGTGCCTTCCCCATCAGGGAAACCAATGGGATACTAAGATGAAGATCCTAACCTTATAAGATCCTGACACTTTCCTATTTGAATTTGTTGTCATATGCCAAACCTATGACTACACCAACGATGAGAAAAAGTTGAAACTATTCCCATCCACTCTCAAGGACTGTTGGCTTGTTGGGGCCTAACCCAGGTTCGAAGTTAATTAGCTAAAAAAATCCCTATTCTACTAGCCCTTTTGGCAATAGTCTCCGGAGCATAGACTGAGGTCTCACTTGAATCAGTATGGGGGGATGTTGGAACTAGGTTTCCACACCCTTGAGATGTCTGAGGGGTTGGTTTAGTCCAACTATGAATACCTTTGCACAGGTTAGTTCGTGCACTTCCCTAACCTCCGAGGCCTTTTACACCTTGTTATATTCTCCTTCATGTAGCCCTAACCAAGGGTTTAGGAACTTTCGCACTACTAGAGCAGCGATCTACACTATTTCCCCAAGCCACCCTGCAGATCTTACTTATATTCTTATAACATATAGTTATCTTCCCATAAAAAGATACCTTATATTATATTCACTTATTCAACACATTCATATAAGTTCGCGTAGTAAATAAATAGTAAACTTGCAATTCATACCCAATATACTTCAATGTATAAAATAGGAAAAGATACACAGAAATATGGTAAAACTTCTCTTTATTAATGCTTCCTATGGTTATAGACTCAACCTGCCCTATGCACTCAGCTGCGGGGGTCTGTGCACTCAGTTGTAGAGCCTTCTCCTACTCTATGACCCAAATACATGACTCTACACTTAGACTCGATGCTCCCTCATTAGATCTTCTATATTTTTTTCGTAGATGTCTTTACAATTAGAGCCTCGCTATATTTATATAATCTGATGGTTTGTGGACCATGGGTAGAATTCTCAAACCGACACTACATTTACAAAACTAAGTGCTGAAAACCCTATGACTACATTACAACTTCATGCCCCGCTCCCACAAATTGCAAAGTCCTTATAATGGACTTAGTCAAAACTTGGGCTTTAAGTCCCAAAACTTGCCTTGGGGGGATCCCATGCCCAACAAGCCCCCAACACAAACATCGTGACTCGCCCTCGAGTCACTCTGTTGGTGTGAAGATCTTTGCATGGAGACCTCCCAACTCTGCTTGGATGGCTGCAAGGTCAACAACGCAATGAGCGGATGCCTACTATATCTCTTGTATGCATTGTTTTGAGACTGCGATGTCAAAACTACTCCCCTGTATCTGTTCCTATGTCCCCTGCATCTGCTTATAGTCCTGCGCCTTCTTCAGCTACTTGGAGCGTGAAGACTATGCTTCTATCGGCTAGTCAGATAGTCGGGGCACCCGTGTATGGCTTTAATCGACTGCCATTCACATTGCCTAGGAAAGGTTCTCCATTTAGCTTTACCAGATGCACCGCGCCTCCATCTGTGAACTTCTTAACAACATACGGTCCCAACCAATGCATTTTGAACTTTCCTGAGGATTTATCAAACTTATTGTCATATAGTAACACCATATCATTTACCTTGAAGGTGCGCAACTTAATATGTCGATCGTGCTAGGCCTTTTTTGTGCTAATTTTGTACCTGCTGATGGAATCCAAACAAAAAGGTTCCTCTTCAAGTTCCTCCAACTGTGCGAGCATTTCCTCCAGGGCTCTGTGGTCCATCATAACTATGAGCGCTACTATGTGTAGACTAGGCACAATATTCTCTTTTGGGACTATAGTGTTTGCTCCATAGGCCAACCTAGAAGGCATCTACCCCGTCAGTTTCTTCCACATTGTCCTATAAGCCCATAGAACTACTGGTATGCACAGGTCCCAATCACTTCGCTATGCATTATATACCCTGTTCAGTGCTTCACACACTTCGTTAAAGGATTCTGCATAGGTAACCTTCTGCACACTCATTCTTTCCAGACTTCATCGTCTTAACTAGAGGGACCATTCCCACAATTTCCTTACCAACACCTACTTATTAACCATGTTCGCAAATGCAAAGTCCATGTGCATCCGTGTAGGTTGTTTACCATATGCTGGTGCCCACTTGGACAGATGCTTGCGTGGATCATCCTGTCTATCATTCTTGTCTGTTAACCGCATCTAAGGCTTCCCAAAATGCATGTGCATCATTCTCCTACATTTACATCAGTCCTCAAAACTTCCTTGGTGCATACCCCACCACCTTGCAGGCGTAGCACGTAGTACCCATTTCAAAGCCTCGAAAAGTTGTTGTTCCGGCACCTCTTTTTCAAATATGTTCAGGAAAGAATCTACCTCACTTAACCCATCATAAGTTGGTAGATCCCATACTTCTGTTGATATGCAGTGCAATGATCTTCTCATCATGTTGTCGTTTAGCATGGTTACCTTGTGTTAACTAGTTCTTCCATCGCTCTATCTCTTCATATGAATTCGATGTACAGGACTTTTGCACTCCCATGAGATTCATCCATCCGCAGTGGGATTTGCCCAGTCTTTCTCACGTACGGTTATCTTGTAGATGCAGTCTAAGTCGTCATCGCCTCCATTGTCGCACACTGGCCCAGTGTAGCATGATCCCTCAGTAGGGTCCAAAGGTATGACTATGCGCAGTAAGTTTTTCTCAAAAATCATTTTGTGCTTCTTCAAATTTGTCACCCCATTCATGTTAGTGGCTGAATCGATTCCTAATAGTGTGGGGTAGGGATTGTTGTTATCAGCAACCTCTATCACTTCAAAGTCTGCTAGCGCACTTTCCCCTTCAATATCGACGATGATTTCCTGCAATCTCCCCATAGGTATGATCTTTTGTTGGTTCGCCATTTGCAGCTGGACAGGAGACCATTGTAGCGTAGGCCTTCCCATGCGCTCCCATGTCTACTTCGGTAGAATGTTTGCGTCTGACCCTAGGTCCAAAATTACTTGGTCCATCTCATATTCTCCAATTTGTGCATTCAACCTCATTTCTCTTCCCATCCTTGTCACATGCTTTCCAATCTTCCGAACTATGTATTGTTCTCCTAGTGTGGTCCCAGCGCATCTATTTATGAGTTCTTGCAATCCCTTTATAGCCAAACTGTTGCGCAGTAGCTTCATGCATGTTTCTAGGAATGCCATGAGCATCGATGGGTGCGTTTCTGGCTCTATTCTATCTTTGCTTCTTGAAGTGGAGGCATCAGCAAAGCTCTTCCTAGCTTCCATTAACGTTTCCTTAGCGCACTCCAAATCAAACTTTGGTTCTTTCGTTGGAGCCCTGCAAACCCAAGTACTATCTTCAGGCTATTTTCCTTTATCATCTCTTGTCATAATTCCAATTTGGAGCACAATGTTCACATTTGGGTCTTCCTCGTGTGACTCAGACTTCATCATCTACAGGTTTTGAATCGGGGGAGGTTGGAGCGCTCCCTTGTCATGCAGCCTCGCTATTAGTGTGGGATAATCCACTGTCTCATGATCAAACAAGGTACAGTACATACATGATGGATGTTTTGGATTCATACAATCATGGGCATAATGTCTTGGCCCCCCACAATTGTAATATATCATTTGTCTGCGACTTGTTCCACGTCCTCCTCCACCCCGGCCTCATCTGTGCCCCTAAAATCCGGTTCGAGCCACTCCTGCATTCTAGTCAAGGGGCCGTGTTTCAGCCTAAAATCTATAGGTGGGAGTCCTATCCATCATCAGTTCATAGCTTCTACAGGTATGCTCATTATGTCCCACTGATCTATAGAAATTACAGAACAATTGTTGCAAATTCTGCGTGTACTTCTACAACAAATGGCAGTTGTCTGTAGCATGCTTTCCTCCTATTTAACAAATCGTGCACCAAAAAGTAGGTGTCGTGCTAGGTCCTACTTGTGCCTCTGGTCTAATGGCATCAGTCCTCCACCCACGAGGTAATTCATGAATACTGGGTAGTGTTCCTTGTCATGACCCCGACCATTACATTTAACACACCATACCTCTTCGCACACTTCTAGGCGAGCCATCTTGTCCTGTTTTAGACTCTGCATCTCCAGGCATAAGTTTTCAACTGCGCGTGGATCTGCTAAACTCCCAGGTTAGGATCTTGTATCGAAGTCTCATGCAGCCTCATCATGATCTCCAAGGCCTCTTGCCTGAGTTGTTAACCTCTGTTGTGACAACTTATTCCTTAAATTCGGGGTTAGAAATGATACAAACCATTCGCAATGTTTTCCATCCGTCAAAGTCATATTAGCTTCAAGAATTGTGCACTTCAGTCTCTGATCCAACTCCCAAGGAGTCTTGTCAGGTAGCATTGTGATCTTGTTGAACTCAATGATCGACTGCACCTCTCACTTTGGCCTGCTAAATTCTCTGTTCAGCGTAATTTGGATATTTGTGATCCCTGCATTCAGATTGTCATTAGAATTCTTAATATAAGAGGTCAGCATGCGATCCTACAGAGCACTGAATAATTTTTCCTTCTTTATATTGTCATTTGTAACTCCCTGTGCTTCCCATACAGCTTTTATCACAAACCAAAACTGGTCCGAATCTTCATTTCCTACTCCCTTGAGCACTGGCAACTTTATCACACTTGTCATATTGACTCATGGTGGTAGCGGAGGTGGTATGAGAGAAGATGGGGGTGAAGGTGGTGAAGTTGGTGGTGGTGTGGGTGGAGGTGGTATGCATGGGATCATTTTCCTTATCAAATTGATCGCACTTCTTGGTGAGACCTTCGCGAGTTCTTCCTCGTCCCCTCGTAGAGGTGAAATCAAGGGGCTAGTTTCTAGTTCTGCACTACCTCTATTTCTGTCAATTCTCCCACTTCATGTAGACCCGAACATCAATGTATTTTCATAATCCACCTTTCACACAGTAGCATATTAATCCAAGTGTTTAGAGATTTAACGTACTTACCTCGTGGTCCATAGAGGAAGCGTCACTCTGCCTCGCTATAGCTGACTAAAGTATCTACCGCGAACTCAATAATTAATCTTGCTATAATTCGATCGAGCCAATGATCAATAGTGCACATGTTCTTATCCTTCGATGCTTCCAATCTATGCACCAACTCTAGGGTCCACACAATAGGAATTTCGAGCTTGCACCTTCCTTGGCTATTTTCTAGCTTCGCGATCCACTTGTACAACTGAGTAAGGAAAGATGCGAATAAAATTTTGTGGATCTCTGTGTATAGATAGTAGTCTAACCACTCCTCTTTTGATAGTCATGAATTCCTATTCTCCTGCACTGTGAATTCGTGAATTCTTTTGTCCATCCAACCCACTCAATTTCTTTCTTAGTTAGATTCCAATGATAGAACATCAGACATCTCTATGCAGATTTCGGTCCTGGCAATGGAACCATTTGTTGGCTTGTTGGGGCCTAACCCAGGTTTAGAGTTAATTAGCCAAACAAATCCCTATACTTCTGGCCCTTTTGGCAACAGTCTGCGGAGCGTGGACTGAGGTCTCACCTGAAGCAGTATGAGGGGATGTTGGAACTAGTCTTCCGCACCTTTGAGATGTCTGAGGGGTTGATTTAGTCCAACTATGAATAAATTCACACAGGTTACTTCACCCACTTCCCTAAACTATGAGGCCTTTGGCACCCTACTATATTCGCCTTCGCGCAACCCTAAGTAGGGTCTGAGGAGCTTTCACACTGCTAGAGCAGCAATCTACACTATTTCCCCAAGTCACCCCACGGATCTTACTTATCTTCTTATAACAGTTAGTTATCTTGTCATAAACATATACCTTATATTATATTCACTTATTCAGCATATTCATATAAGTTCACACAGTAAACAAATAGTAAACTTGCAATTCATACCCAATATACTTCAATGCATAAAACGGGAAAAGATACACAGAAATATGGTAAAGCTTCTCTTTATTAATGCTTCCAATGGTTACAGACTCAACCTACCCTACGAACTCAACTGCAGGGGTCCACACACTTAGCTACGGACTACTACACCTCTGGGCACTCAACTGCAGAGCCTTCTCCTACTCTATGACCCAAAGACACAACTCTACACTTAGACTCAATGCTCCCTCATTAGATCTTCTATATTTTTTTTTTCTTTATATGTCTTTACACTTAGAGCCTCGCTCTATTTATACAATCCCATGGTCCATGGACCATGGGTAGAACTCTCAAACTGACACTACATTTACAAAAGTAAGGGTGGGAAAACCCTATGACTCCATTACAACTTCGCACTTCGTAACCACAAATCGTGGAGTCTTTACAATGGACTTAGTCAAAACTTGGGCTTTAAGCCCCAAAACTTGCCTTGGGGGGATCCCACATCCAACAAGGATGCAACTTTGCACTAGTTCATCGGTTTACCTAAGGATAACATCACCACTTGGGCTTAGATGCAGCAAGCCTTCAACAACTAGTATCGATACTACTGTAGGTCTAAAGAAACAAAAGAGGAAATCTTTAGGATGACCTTAGGGCATGATGAATTCTTAGAAGATTATGAAGAAAGATTCTAGGTTAGCGAAAAAGGAGCCAGGTGCATACTTGACCCTGAGTCGCTGAAGATAGTCCTACGTAGAGGAGTAAGGGAAGATATTTTTGATACCCTAAACTTGTTAGCAGGAGGGGAAATCTACCAGTTACCCTATGAGGATATCAAGACTATCTATAGAAATCATTCTAGGGCAGCTAGGAAAAAAGGTAGGGGTAGTCAACCTATGGTTGTCCATCCTCTTCCAATTCATCCATCAAGGGTGAAATTGGAAACATGCTAGAGGATTTCAAGAGTGAGATGATGTGAACCCTTGCCCTACAGATGGACACTATGTACATTAAGAGAAAACATGAGGGAGTAGAGAGAGTCTTAGCAATTTTCTACCCTAGATGCACCAGGAAGCACCATAAGAATGAATTTCCATTGAATTCAATTGAAATACACTTACTCTGTGAAGAAAACCACTCCACAGACAAGTGCCCTTCTCTACCTGGACTAAAAGTTGTATATCAAGGAGCTGAAGGGGTAATTGAACAACTCTGCTACATAAATGAAAGGAGACCCCATGGGCCTAGGCCACACTAGTAGGGCATGCAAGGGTCATCCCATGCATATTACAACCCCAACCAAACCACATCCATTCCCTCTTGAGGGCCCCCTTCTCATCCTTCTTTATCTACACCTCCTCCTTGGTCCTTTGCACCTCAGTATCATTCCTAGCCAACCAGCCAGTAATTTCAACCATATGCTTTGCCACAAGCTCAGTGGAATGCACCGTCCTAGAGGTGGAGGCCCCCATACAACAATGCTCCATCTTTATTCCCTTCACCACCTGCTCAACTACAACTTTTACACTCTACTACACCTAAAAAACGCTAGATTCCTACCTAGCCAAATCCCAACCTGAACAACGAATAGGCACAACTAGTATACAGTGGAGAGACATCCTATCTAGCTTATGCTGTGGAAATTTTGGAAATCAACTTGAGATATGGGAGAGTTCTCCGAGACAACCAACCTCTACTTCCACCTAGGGGGGTTGAGGAAGAAAGGGAGGAAATCATGACTAAAGTAAATCCACCTCCCTTTCCTGAGAGATTAACCCAACCACTCTAGCCTACCTAGAAGAGACTAAAATTATGGGATAATTGAAAAATCTATGTCAAAATTCCACTTCTCCAATTTATAAAATATGTTCCTATTTACAACAAGTTTATCAAGGAGAAGTGCTTCAAGCATCCAAGGAGGTGAAGAAGAGATGCCCATACCATTAATGTCATTGGACAACTATCCGACTTAATGTGCACATCAATGGAACCATTGTCCCACACACTTTGATTGTTCTTGGGGCTACCATTAATGTGATGACCAAGGACACAATGCTCAATGTCAACCTCCAGGGTTCATTGAGAAAGACCAGAACGGTCCTACAACTTGAAAACCACTCCACAGTGACCTTTGAGTGGATTGTGGAGTATGTGATGGTCTCCATTGACTCTTGGGAATACCCTGCAGGTTTCCTGGTTCTCCAGCCTAAGTCTAAGCTTACCGGTTACCCTCTCATCCTTGGGAGGCCCTAGCTAGCCACTGCCAATTCTTATATTAGCTGCAAGGCTAGAAATATGACCATCAAGAATGGGCATATTTCCAAGTAGTTAGTCATATATCCTCCTACCCAACCATCTCTAGAACATGACTTACCTTTATGGCTAGAAGAGGAGGAAGAAGATGAAGGTTATTCTGCCCAACTCTATACCTTAGAAACAACAATGGGAGGGAGACAACCAGATGAAGATGATTTGATTGAACACATACTCCAATGTCTGACTCCCAGTAAATTTTCCTTAGAAGTAGTAAAGGAAACCCAGAACAACCATCATATTGATATATGCTTAGCTGATTCCAACCCTATCCATGTCAAAACCATAGAATTCGAGGCTAAGCGAACTTTTAAAATCAACCCATCTCTTCTTGTTCACCAAGAAGAAAAGTTGTGCAACATGCTAAAGGAACACCTGGATGCCTTTGCTTGGAGTTAGAAAGAAATGAAGGGAGTGCACTCTATGATGTGTACTCACCACATTTATATCAAAGAAGGTTACAAACCAGTCTGGAAACCCCAAAGGAGGATGAATCCAACTATCAAAGATATAGTCAAAGAAGAACTGCAAAAGTTGTTGGATGCAGGATTCATTTACCCCATCTCCAATAGTGAGTGGGTCTCTCCTTTGGTGTTGGTTCCAAAGAAAAATTATAAGTGGAGGATTTGTGTCGATTATAGAGAGAAACAAAGCCACATAGAAGGACAATTTCCCTCTACATTTCATCAACCAAGTGTTATATGGCCTGGTAGGGAAAAAGTTTTTCTCTTTCCTAGATGGATTTAGTGGGTACAATCAAATCTAGATCAGCCCGAAAGACCAGGATAAAACCACCTTCACTTGTCCCCAGGTTACTTTCGCTTATAGGGTCCTTCTGTTTGGCCTATGCAATTCTCCTTCCACTTTCTAGAGAGCAATCCTGAGTATCTTTGCTAAGTTAGTCCATGATCCAATAGAGATTTATATGGATGATTTTATGCCTTATGGATGTGGTTTCCAGGAGGCTTTGTCCAACTTAGGTAAGGTGTTGAACAAATGCATTGAAATGAGACTGTCCCTTAGTCCTAAAAATGTGAGTTCTTGATGACTGAAGGGACTGTGCTAGGTCATTCAATATCCCAATAAGGACTACAAGTGGACCCAAACAAAATAGCTATCATCCAAAGGGTCCCACCTCCACAAAAGAAGAGAGATATTAGAAGTTTCCTAGGGTTAGTTGGATATCATCGAAGGTTTATAAAAGACTTCAACAAGCTATCTTCTCCTTTATTTGGGTTGTTGGCTAGAATCTGAGTTTGTATGGTCAAAAAGCTGTTAAGAGGCCTTGGACACCCTGAAGGACAAGTTAACCACTGCATCGATTCTCCGAGGCCCAAATTGGGCCCTTCCTTTTCATATACATGCTGATGCCTCACACAAAGCCATAGGAGTAGCCCTAGGCTAGATAGATGAAAAATTTCCTTATGCCATTTATTTTATCAGTAAGAATCTGTCAAAGGCTGAACTGAATTATACAGTGACTGAAAAGGAGCTCCTAGTTGTTGTGCATTCATTGAACAAATTTAGGCATTAAATTACATGTTATCAAATAGTTGTACATATTGACCATGCTACAATGAAATATTTAATAAATAAACCTGATGTGAATGCCCGAATTATTAGATGGTTACTTTTATTACAATATTTCGATATGACTATTGTTGATAAGATTGGTAAGGAAAATGTTGATGCTGATTTTTTTTCCAGATTAAATTTTCTATAGGTGAGGAAGGAATGGTTGACGATCAGTTACTGGATGAACACTTATTCACCATTTCAGTTCTCCCTCCATGGTTTGCTGATATAGAAAACTATTTGGTATTTGCACAGTTCCCACCGAACTTTTCCTCCAAAGAGAAAAGCAAGATTGTGAGGAAGAGCGCCCCATTCACTTGGATTGGGGGAAACCTCTTCAAACTAGGCCTGGATCAAATTCTGAGAAGATGTGTCAGGGAGGAGGAATTCTTTGACATCCTTTTGACCTATCATGATGGACCTTGTGGAGGTCACTTTATGACAAAGAGGATGACATTCAAGGTGTTACAAGCTAGTTATTATTGGCCCACTCTTCATCAGGATGTTAAAAGATATACTAGTCAGTTTGATCAGTGCCAAAGGATAGGAAAGCCTACTCCAAAGGATGAAATGCCTCTAAAACCTCAAGTGAATTTCGAGCCATTTGAAAAGTGAGGCATGGATTTCATTGGACCTATTGACCCTCCTTCCAAGAAAAAACAATATATCATTGTGTGCACTGACTATCTGACTACGTGGGCTGAAACCAATGCAATCAAGGCAACAACAAAGGAGAAGGTGGCTGAGTTATTAAGGGAAAATGTATTTTACAAGTTTGGTTACCCTAGAGAATTGGTCATTGATCAAGGCAACTAGTTTACCTCCAACATGATTGAAGACGTGCTAATCTAGCACAAGATTAAGCATGGAACCTCCACTCCCTATCACCCACAAGCTAATGGGCAGGTGGAGGTGACCAACAGAGCACTGGAGGCATCTTGACCAAAGTGGTTAGTAGCAACATCATCATCATCAACACTAGGTACCTGCACAACAAAGAAAATCATCAAAGGACAATAAAAAAAGAGAGGAGAAATCACATGTAGTCAACACACAACAAAAACTTCATCTCTTCGATAATTTGCAGCAAGATATTGTTACCACAAGTAAGTATCTCGCTTTCACTCTCTCATTTGCATAACGTAATCAAAAGATGTACAAATTGTAAATGAGTTGGTTTATAAGCAAAAGGTGGCCAGTTAACTTGGCCACCTTTCAGTCAACGAGGACAAAACAGTTAGTCCTCACACATGTGGCAACAATCAAGTCAAAGAAAATGAGGATGAGGTCGAAAGAAGTTAAGACTACGGATGCCCGAAGTGGGAGTTGATTAGGAGGTGAGGAGAATGATGATGTGGTAGTGGGACCAATGGTCCAAAAATAGATATGCATACCTCGGCTGCCAACACACCACCTCACTCGAATCAACCATAAGAGGAAGAAAATGTTGATCCCCATGCAGAGATGCCTTCACATTCTCGAGGCTCACAGTAGCAAAGTCACTCTCAGCCCCCAATCAACTTATAAGAGAGGGAAACTTCATTTTTTTTCCTGCACAGGACCTCCTACAGGATCCTATATGAAATCCTATAGGATCCCACAGGAATCCTATAGGATACAT
The DNA here is from genome assembly GCA_000404065.3 of Pinus taeda. Taxonomy (NCBI): domain Eukaryota; kingdom Viridiplantae; phylum Streptophyta; class Pinopsida; order Pinales; family Pinaceae; genus Pinus; species Pinus taeda. Next base: position 118,865 of record APFE030969224.1, read on the forward strand.
TCAGGAAGTCTAGAGGATTTGCAATGAGCAATTTCAGAGGAGGAAACATAGGGATTGGTGATCCGAATCGGATCCATAAATGACTGAAAAAGAGCCTTAACTATATCGGGATGAAACAAATCCTTAAAGAATCCAAAACAACATCAAAAACACCTTGAACTAGTGGCCATGGTAGCCGACATGGAACAACGAGGACCTCAGTCAAAGCGCGCTAACTGAGGCCCATGGAGACCGCGCAGGTCACAAAATAGCCCCTAGGAGCCTCGAATCAAGAAAAGGAGGTTATTTTCGATGCGTGATTAGCTGGGCAAAAAGGGCCGAAATGGGGAAACCTTAAGCCCTTGGTCACTTTGGGAGCCAGAGAACCGCGGGCGGAGAAAATGAGAAGCACTAAAGTGAAAAGGTGGGACCCACGCCCTGGAAACCGGCGGTTTTGATCAGGGTGCCCTTGAACGGTAAGAGGTTTTGGACAAGAGCGGAGCGATCCCACTCAGCGATCGATGCGTGGCAGTGGAGGTGAGAGAAAAACCACCGTGATCACGCGCTATCAGTCGAGAAAGTCAACTGCACTCGATGTGCGTATGACGTTGGATTTGGAGGAGCCTAGATCAGATGGCTGAGATTGCGCCCGATGGAGGAAGCGGGATCGACAGGGGATTAAGCCGCGTTCTAAAGGGATTTGGAATCTATTTGACCACCACAGTGGAGAAAGAACGTATCCACAACATAATGGAAGAAATGAATCGACGAAGCATGCTCACACCAGTTAGATGGAGACACGTGGCACTTCCCGAGCGTTCGTGCTGACGTCGAACAGGGAACTCCAAGCGTAGCTGCAGAAGGAGAATCGACGCAGAGGAACCGAAAAAGCATAAGGATCGAATATTTAAAGCCATGAACAGAGACAGTCAAAAAAAGAAGAGGAAGGATTTGGAGAAGAGTCCAAGTGACCAAGAGAGACAGTGAATAGTGAACCCTGAGAGGAGGATTGAACACAGAGAACAGTAAAGCCAAGCAGAGGAGACAGAGGGCCGAGCTGACCACAGGCAGCGTCGAGCACTAGAGAGTTTGAATATTCAAGCCTTCCCATAGAGGAATCTATCCAAACTGAGCATCACATTGGCTCTTTCCGCTGTAGACCAAGGGTCACATAGCTGGTAGGAAGAAAAAGAGTCTGTGAACTCTGAGTGGCTTGGGGAATCCAAGAACCACCATACCTAGAAAAATCTACTTCAGGAGAACTCACATTGAGTCCCTGTATTGTAATTTCTTTGCTGTAAGAAACAATAAAACAAGCTCACCACTGAAGCTGGACCGGAGACGTAGCCCTGGAGAATAGGGTGAACTCCTTATTAAAGATTGTTTGTGTCTTTGAGTTGCTTACTGTATTTCCTTGTTGTCTTTCCATTTAAATGTCTATGTATTGGCAATCTGATCGATCCGTTGCTTGAATAACACAGAACAAAAACCAGCACATGAGTCTGTAATACCTTTTGTTTAATAAATCTTCAACTAAGGTCACTCATAGGGTGATTATCAGATTAGGTGGTATCAGAGCTTTAGGCTGTAAGGTTAGACAAGCTTGTGTTGGTTTAGCTATGAATGCTCACTAGATCAAAGC
>APFE030969224.1:120607-148256 GCA_000404065.3 Pinus taeda
GGAAGACAATGTCAGAAGAAGGTTCTATAGGGCCAGACCATGAATTCATAGAAAGTTTCCTAGCTATAAATTCTATGGTAGAAGAAATGTATAGGGACTTTAGAAAGCATAAGGATGAGGATTCATCAGGCTCTAAACAAGGTAAAGAAGAAGATGAATCTCATCCCCATGACCACTCAAAATGAAAGGGAAAAGAAGAAAGCTTCCCTACACCTCCTAATAGCCCTGTGCATAATAAGAAAGCATCCTTGATTAAACCATATGTTAAATTTGATTTGCCTATATATGATGGAGAGCTAAATGCTGAAAAGTTAGACAATTGGATTAGACAAATTGATGTGTATTGCAGAGTACAGAACATAGACTTGGACAAGAGTAAGATTCAGCTGGCAAGCCTACGCCTAGGAGGCACTGCCTTGGTTTGGTGGGAAGGCAGAAGCCAAGCTAATATGAAGAAGCATGTTAAGACCATCTCTGTCTGGAGTGAATTTGTTGCTACCATAAAAAAGAAGTTCTATCCATTGGCCTACATGCAACAAGCCATGATGAGTTGGCAAACTCTTCGGCAGTTGAAAGGGCAAAGTGTGCAAGGGTATACTCAAGAATTTAGAAAGAGAGCATTGATGTTGGGCATCTCATTAGACTCACCAGAAACTCTTTTGAAGTACATTGGTGGTCTACACAGCTACATGAGGCATACCGTCCTCATGTTTAATCCCACTAGTATATATGAGGTATATGTACAAGCTACTCATCTAGAAGCTAGAGGAAAGAATGGAAATCCAGAAGTTGGGGGACCATCCCAACCCACTATAAGCAATAGCAAGGAGAAAAGAAAGTAGAAGTGGAAAGCAAGGAAGGCTAACACTGCACAAAAAGGCAAAGCTTCATGCACTCACTATAAAAAGGAGGGGCATGATGATGAGTATTGTTCGATTCTGCATCCAGAGCTGAGACCTAAGAAGTCTGAGGGAAAGAAGCAGAAGACTACTACAACTATTTAGAGAGATTTTGGGTCAGACTCAGGAGATGAAACAATCATCATAGCCACAGGTATAAAAGGTTGTCTGCTTTAGAGAATTCTGAAATCAAGAAGTAGGTGCAGGAGTTGCTCGAGAAAGGGTTCATCAGGCCTAGCACATCACCATGTGGGTCACCAATCGTTCTGCTGAAAAAGAGAGATGGCTCGTGGAGAATGTGCATTGATTATTGAGCACTGAATAAGATAACAATCAAAAATCGTTATCCCCTTCCTCGCATAGATGATTTTTTAGATCAATTGAAGGAAGCTGTTTATTTCACCAAGCTGGATTTGCACAGTGGATACCAACAGGTCAGAGTTGCAAAGCAAGATGCATGGAAGACTGCTTTCAAAGCAAAGCAGGGATTGTATGAATGGTTGGTTATGCCTTTTAGCTTGACCAATGCCCCTGCTACTTCCATGAGATTAATGAATGATGTACTTAGACCTTTGCTTGATGATTTTATTTTGTGTATCTGGATGACATTCTGATTTTTAGTAAAACTTGGGAAGAACATTTAAAGCATGTTAATTAGATATTAGATGTTTTGAAAAGAGAAAATCTTTATGTTAAACTCTCCAAATGTGAATTTGGCAAAACCTCTCTAAATTATTTGGGTCATATAGTAGGGGGAGGTGAATTGAAAATAGATCCCTCTAAAGTGGCAGTCATCATAAACTGGCCTAAACCCAAGTCTGCTACAAAAGTGAGAAGCTTCTTAGGAGCAGCACAGTATTGGAGGAAGTTCATTTCAAATTTTTCCTCAATTGTAGATCCCTTACATGCTTTGATAGGATTGAACAAGGTGTTTCAGTGGGGAGGCAAATAGTAGAAAGCGTTCGACACCTTAAAAGAAAGAATTAGTACAACACCTATACTAGCATTGCCAGATCTACAAAGACCATTTGAGATCCAAACTGATGCTAGTGACTATGCCATGGGAGCAGTGTTGACACAGCACGGTAAACCCATATGTTATCATTCTGAGACTTTTAATTCGGTAGTAGTTAACTATCCTACATATGATAAAGAATTGTATGCATTAGATCAGAGTGTGAAAAAGTGGAAACATTATTTAATGGGCAAAGAAATAGTAATACATACTAATCATGAACCACTTCAGTACCTACACTCCCAAACTAAATTGCAGCAATCAAGACATTACAAATGGATGGGGTTTCTACAACAATTTCATTTAGTCATCAGATATAAAAAGGGCACACATAACAAGGTTGCAAACATCCTATCTAGACCCATTATAAATGCATCTACCCTACTTAAGCATAATTCTATGCTGCATGAAAGCTACATAGAACAGTATGGTCAGGATATGGATTTTAAAGTTGTATATGCAACTTTGAGTCGAGGCAAAAGAGTAGAAGAATTGGACTATCATGTGAAGGACTGATTCTTATATCATTCTGGGAAACTCTGCATTCCACAAACTGAGAGAGCAAAGATAATTAGGGAAGCACACACTTCTCTGGTATCAGGTAACTTTGGGGTAAGTAAAACAGTTGCACAACTGCAAAGGTTCTGCTATTGGCTGAAAATGAGTGAGACAGTTTCTAGATATGTAAAGGGGTGTGCTATGTGTGCTAAAAGCAAGCCCAGTAATAGAAAACTAGGCTTGTACACTCCCTTGCCAGTTCCTTCTCACCCTTGGGAAAGCATTTCCATGGATTTCATTGGGGGGCTACCTAAATCTAGGAAAGGTCATGATTATCTATATGTTGTTGTGGACAGGTTTAGCAAAATGTGTATTTTGATACCCTGTAGTAAACAGATTATAGTTGAACAAACTGCAAAATTATTCTTTGAACATGTATGGGTTCATTTTGGATTACCCACTTCTATTGTATCTGATCGAGACACCCGATTTGTGGGAAGGTTTTGGTCTAGTTTGTGGGAACTAATGGACACCAAAGTAAAGAAAAGCACAACTTTTCATCCACAAACAGATGGCCAGACAGAAGTAGTTAATAGGATGGTGATCTAGCTACTGAGAGGATATTGCAGCAAACATCCTAAGCTTTGGGATGAGCACTTGTGTTATGTGCAGCATGTTTACAATAGAGCCAAACATTCTTCTACACAGAGATCTCCTTTTGAGACCTATTTTGGTTTCATACCAAGGTCTCCTTTGGATTTTGTCTTTGGTAAAGATAACATGGTTGATAGACATAGTGATGTGCACAAGGCAACTAGGTTCATTGAACAGATCGAGGAGATCCACCAGACAGTACAAGAACAGCTGGAAAAGAGCCAGGCCAAGTACAAGGCTAGGCATGATAAGCATCGGATGGAGCATAGTTTTCAAGTTGGAGACCAAGTCTGGCTATATATCAGCAAGGACAGAATGCAAGGTGAAGGTAAAAAGCTAAAACCTATCAGGTATGGACCCTTCAGGATACTTGAGAAGGTTGGTGAGAATGATTTTCGCCTTGATCTTCCAGCTTACATGCACATCTACTCAGTCGTGAATGCAGATTGCTTGAGTTTGTTTGAACCTTCAATGAGTGAGGACCTTGAAGAGTAGATTCAATTACCTTCTGTTGAAGACCTGCTACCTGAATATCTTAGTGAATTACAAGAAGACACAGTACTGGACAAGAAGGTGAGGACGACGCGTAGTGGACAAGTGGAATACCTTAGAATTGGGTTTATAGGTTCAAAGCCGAGCAGTGTGAAGTGGATTGAGATTGGACAAGTGAGACAACAACTTCCTCACTTAGTCAATGCTTGAAGAAAACCAACTTTTGGTGGTCCAAAAGCTTTTTCAGTAGGAAGGCCGTGATCCGAATCGGATCCATAAATGACTGACAAAGAACCTTGACTGTATCAGGATGAAACAAATCCTTAAAGAATCCAAAACAGCATCAAAAACACTATGAACTAGTGGCCATGGAAGCCGATGTGGAACGACGAGGACCTCAGTTAAAGCGCGCTGACCGAACCCCATGGAGACCGCGCAAATGGCCAAAGTAGCCCCTAGGAGCCTCGGATCAAGAAAAGGAGGTGATTTTCGTGCATCACTGGGCAAACAAGGCTGAAATGGGGAAGCCTTAAGCCCTTGATCCCGTTGGGAGCCAGAGAACCGCGGGCGGAGAAAACGAGAAGAGCTAAAGTGCAAAGGCTGGACTCGCACCCTGGAAACCAACGGTTTTGATCAGGGTGCCCTTGAATGGTAACAGGTTTTGGACAGGAGCGAGGGATCCCACTTAGCGATCGATGCGTGGCAGTGAAGGTGAGAGAAAAACCATCATGATCACGTGCTATCGGTCGAGCAAGTCAACCGCGCTCGACGTGCGTATGACGTTGGATCTGGAGGAGCCCAGATTGGATGGTTGAGATTGCACCCAATGGAGGAAGTGAAATCGACAGGGGATTAAGCCGCATTCTAAAGGGATTTGGAATCTTTTTGACTACCACGGTGGAGAAAGAACATATCCATGACGTAACTGAAGAAATGAACCAACGAAGCATGCTGGCACCAGTTAGATGGAGACACGTGGCACTTCCCGAGCATTCATGCTGACCCTGAACAGGGAACTCCAAGCGTAGCTACAGAAGGAGAATTGACGCAGGTGGGAGAGGAACAGAATAGGCATAAGGATCAAATGGTTAAAGCCATGAACATAGATAGTCGAAAAAAGAAGAGGAAGGATTTAGAGAAGAGTCCAAGTGACCAAGAGAGACAGTGAACAGTGAACTCTGAGAGGAGGACTGAACACAGAGAACAGTAAAGCCAAGCATAGGAGATAGAGGGCCGAGCTAACCACAGGCAACGTCGAGCACCAGAGAGCTTGAAGATTCAAGCCTTCCCATAGAGGAATCTGTTTGGACTGAGTATCACATTGGCTCTTTCCACTGTAGACCAAGGGTCACAGAGCTGGTAGGAAGAAAAAGAGTTTGTGAACTCCGAGTGGCTTGGGGAATCCAAGAACCACCCTACCTAGCAAAATCTGCTTCAGGAGGACTCATATTGAGTCCCTGTATTGTGATATCTCTGTTGTAAGACACAATAAAACAAGGCCACCACTGAAGTTGGACCGAAGACGTAACCCTAGAGAAAAGGGTGAACTCCTTATTAAAAATTGTTTGTGTCTTTGAGTTGCTTACTGTATTTCTTTGTTGTCTTTCCATTTAAATGTCTGTGTATTGGCAATCTGATCGATTCGTTGCTTGAATAACATAGAGAACACACCAACACATGAGTCTGTAATACCTTTTGTTTAATAAATCTTCAACTGAGGTCACTCATAGGGTGATTATCAGATCATTTGGCTACATCAAGCATTATAAGGAGGTAGGCTCTACATTTCCTCCTATTTTTCCAAATGAAAGGAACAAAAATATTCTATTTTATTGAAATTGATTGTAGTATAAGGGTATTATATCAATAGAGATTTTAGTTCCATTTCCTCCATTAAAATTTTGTATCAGACATATCTTCTCCTCCATTCATCAGACAAAATGATAGGAGGTTTAATGGGAGGGAGCCCATCAACACTGTGAGGATTCACCAACACCCTCCTGTGCTAGAAATATTCACAAGGAATAATTTGATGGGGTACTTTGAGAAATTGAGGGGGTATGATGATGAAGTAGCCAAAGATTTTTCTCTCTCCCTCATTCCACTGACCAGGACCCATGCCACTCTTTTGGTGAGAGCCCTCTCCACAGAGCTCACCTGTGAACTCATAAGGAGAGTTACCACACTTCCCTTTCGAGTGCCTTTGAGAAATGAAGACAAAGGAAATAGCCAAACTGCAAAGACGAAATTCTTTTTAGAGGGAGAGGAGGCCATGGAAGACAAGAATGTTGTGAGAGTGGCAAGCCTAACATACCCCTGGAATGAAATAAGCTACCACCTTATAAAATACATATCATGTGAAGGTAGGTATAGTGTGGTATATGGATACCACTTTAGGCTTCTTGAAGAATTGAGGTTTGGAGCAGATACACCTCCTCACCACAGACTCAACATACCCTACTTCCTTCTTCAATCGCTGATAGATATGAGCATAAAAGTGAAGGAAGGAAATTACCAATAGCTGGCCATCTTGGCTTAATTAGACTCATCATAGAAGATTCCCTCCACAACCTTAGAGTTTCTATCACATGGGCAATGTGCAGAGACATACAGAGGAGGATATAAAATACCTCGAATATGACAAGAGCCCTACTTCTAGTGAAAGGAATGAAGAAGAGACTGAAACTGATGAAGAACAAGCAGAGAGGGATGAAGAGGAGATAGATGAGGAATAAGAGGAACATAAAGAGAAGGAAAATGGTGAAGAAACAGAGGAAGATGCTAAGGAGGAAACTGATGAACAAGGTGAGGATCTAGGGGGAGAAGAAGAGGAGAAAGCCAAAAATGAAAAGGGGAATGGAAAAGAGGAGGCATAAGACAAGGAGGAGTAACCCAGAGTGTCTCTAGAACCCACTGAGAGAGAAGCAGTAGTGGCCATCACTAGCCTTAGAACCCCTATCAAACAAAAAGGCAAAAGACAGAGACAAACTCCATTATACTTCAGAACAAGAAAAAGTATAAGAATAAGGCAGGGAAAACCTCAAACTCCCACCAAGGTTCCAATTGTTATTGAAGACTCACCTAAATAGAAGGATAAGATGGATCCTATTGTATAAACTCAAGGAGATGTTTCCTCAGGACAAACCTCCCCTAAGTCTCCTATCACTTATGTGAGAAGTCATATGACTAGATCTGCCTCATCGAAAGGAAAAGACATCCTACAGGATACATAGCAGGACCTACAGGAAGCAGAGGAAATCCTACAAGAAACTCTGCTAAACCTGTAGGAAACTCAAAAATTCGATAAGGAAGAGAGTATGCAACAAGAAACAAAGAAGGAGGACCCAGAGCTAAAGGAACCTATTCCTCAACCTAACCTTGACTCCTACTACAAATTTATTGAAGGGGGTAGTGTCATTCCACAAAAATTTTCTACCCATTATTCTTTGAGCTTGCGAAATAAAGAGAAAGAACACATAGATGGATGCATATTTCCATGTCCAAGGGAATGGAGGACATTGGTCACATGGAGGAAAAACTCAAGGAGATGGGTAGAGAACTAAGCAGCCTGAGGGATAGTGAGGCCATAACGAAAACTCAATTGGAGGCAGAAAATGCATGGTTGAAAGGAAAGCTGCAAGAAAAAGAGAATCAATTGGAAACCATGGCTAGTATATCTTTATGGGCAATCCCGTGTAGGATTCCAGCTAAGTCCTATGCATTATACCTTAAGGGATAGTGGTTGCAGTTCCAAATCAAGACACTAACATAGAGAGGCACTATGGCATTCCAAGATTATAGTCAGTTCATTGATCTTTGTTATCAAAGCACATTGGAGGATAGGGCTAAGATGTTTGAGTTCTACTTGCATAACATGGCATTGACAGACTGAATGTATGGGACCCTAATGCAAAACTATGGGATTTACAATTAATGGATTTTCCATCATGGATGAACCATGAAGAAGCAAAGGTTGTAGAAATGAAGAAGATATTGGCAAGGGAACAAAGAAAGCCTCTCATGATAAGAGCTGAGCAGCCAAATCCAATGGTTGTCATCAACACACATAATTTAATTGCAAATGATCCTCAACTTGCATCAAGGTATCTTGCTGCCCAGGAGAAAGAAATTACACATTTTGAGGATATGTTTAGGCTATTAGGGGATGACAGCTTGAAAGCTTTCCAAAGGAGATGGAATACTTTTCCATACAGTCTGAAAATCAGAGATTACCATTCTCCTCAGAGAATGAGAGAAGCACTGGACATGACACCCATGTACAAGCAATCCATCCAAAGGCTCAAGATCAATTGGATTTTCTTGAGAACCAGTCCACCATTGCTCTTGGGGATGTTAGAAGGAAGGAAGGAAGAGGAAGAAAGAAAGTAGTGGGAGGAGATAGAAAGTAAGGTAGGATTCTATGCACAAGAAGAGGAGACCACAACAGAAGCATGGGATGTCAGGGAGGCTGCGAGGGCTATGAAAGATATGGATATTGATTGAGTTTCTCAAAGGATGAGCAACACTTTCAGTAGGGGGTGATGATGAGCCTCATCATTGGGTAACTATATGGACCTTAATTCACCTCCTAGCTTAGTCAAATCAACTCTTCTCATAATTTATTACATGTTTTGATTATATTTTGTTTAATGAGATGACTCAAAGTGAGATATCATGTCTAGTGGACTAATGTGCATTGAATGCAGGTTTGTGAGAGAAAATGAAGGAATTTTGTCAAGATTAAAGGTTGAAACTTGAATGGGACAAGGAAGAGATATTGTAGGAGATAAATCCTCCTCATTTACTCCTTTCTCATTCGAATATTCCTCCATCAATCACACTAAGTCGGAGTACAAGTAGCCAAGCCATGAAGATCAAAAGGTAGTCAAGCAAGTGACAGTCAAAGAGTTATTTTATCTTGAGTTTGGGAGCCAAGCCTCCCTATATTTAATGAATTCGTTGGGGACTTCATTTGTATAAATAAATAGGCCTAGAGCCTCATTAGGATTCGAATTGTGGTTGTAAAAACACTAGTTATTTTTGAGCTCCAGACTTGTGGAAGACATTGATGTAATTTTCTATTTTGATAATGAGAATTAACTTCTTCTTGATCCAGTACTGAGTTAACTAAGAGGGCTGCAGCTCTTGGGTTAAGGCCCAACCCTAGTAGCAAAGGCTCCTCTTCTTGTATCTGTATACTTAGATTAATTTCATAGATTCATGGTTAAATTGTCCATAGAAGTATTTCATTGCAAGTAGTATAGATTTTATTACCTGTTTTGGTTTGCTTCCATTTTTTCTTTACTTCAGTAGTAGTTTAGAAAAGATAAACAACCATCAAAAAGCTATCAGTAAGTGTTTTGGCCTCACTTCTTCCTTCAGGGGTCATGATTTGAGGAAAGGACTCCTATGCAGCCCCAAAAAGACAAAATTCTACTTTCTCCTAGAATTTAGAGTTTTATATACTTAACCCAGCATTTGATCAAGTTGCAAGAGTCAGACCTAGTCATCATTTCTTCCATATTCATCCTTAGAGTAGATCCCATCAATGATTCCATCTTATTCTGCAAATTTTCCTCATACATGAAATAGACAGCTAGCTCATTAAACTTTGTTTTCCTAGCTTATTGAAATTCTCCTTGTTTTCATGATTTTTGGGTAAATATCAATGTTTGATGCAGTGCAAGTGTTTCAAAATTAAAGAGAGATCTCATAGCTAGCAATCTCCTTAAAAATTCATCCATCCATGATCATTCCTTGCTTTCACTAAGACCCTCACTAATTTCATCATTTTACAAGGAAACTTCTCCAACCATGTTGAGAAAATCCAACCATCTCCCTGTTAGCACAGTTCTAGGCTAGGTCATGAGTAGGTTTTAAAAATTTTATTTTTTAGGATTGATTTTGTAAATTTCAAAAAATATTGAAACGCTATCGAAATTTCCAGTAGCACCCGATTTTCTTATTCAGACAGTCTCCCCTATTTTTTGGACAGTCTTTTCGTTCCTGCTTTATTCCCTGTTTTTTGTTTTGTTTTTTGTTTTTTGTTTTTCTTGTTTTTTTCTTGTTTTTTGTTTTTTTGTTTTGTTTTGTTTTGTTTTGTTTTGTTTTTTGTTTTTGTTTGTTTGTTTTGTTTTTTTTTGTTTTGTTTTTTTTCCAATGCTGCCGGAATTTCCGGTAGCGTCTCCCGTTTTAAAAAAATAAAGTTGAAAACACAACCATTTTCTATTGTCCACATGTCATAATGGCAAAATATTTAATCCAAATCATGAGATTTCATGATTGGGTAGGCCACAAACTTTAAGTCAAGTCAAGTGGTAGTGGTTAATTGATTTGGTTGAATGAATTAGCTAGGTGTCAGTCACAACCATAGCCAGTCGTTGCTTACTTCATTGTTCTTAAATAAACCCGTGTTTCCAAAGTTAAAACATGTCTCCAACATCAGTGTTATCTATATGCTTAAATTTTAACAGTCGTTCTTTCTGTTCTGCGTAATGCACTACCAGAATTTCTGGCCAATCTGAATTGAAGTAGAAAAATTGCTAGATTTGCAAAAAATCTCATATAGCCACCTATAGCAGATTAGCTGGACTCTCCAAAGCAACTCGACTTCATCATTACTATTACATCTTGTCTATTTTGACATGAAATCTCATTTAATCATGAAGCATCATATGCATAGGATATTGAACCAAAAATTTATCTCAAATATTCGAAAATGGAAGAAATTTCACCATTTTGAATTTTTGAAGTGCAGTAAAGGAGAAAATTATTGACGTGGTTAATAACACATCACAATTTTTCAGTCATCCTAATTCAAGCTAATTGCAGCATATGTTGGGTAAGCTTCCATACTTTGACACCTATTCTTGATAACAAGCAAGCATATATCCATGGCATCAAAGTATAAGAAAGGTGGAAAGTTTAAGAGAATCGAACCTCAAGAAGCTGAAGTAGTTGATGCTAATCCAAGTGTTAGAAGACTATTTATTCAGGCAAGCTAGTATCCACTCTACACCAGGTTATGAGGCACACATCAAGGTGTAGCCCAAGAGTTTGCTTAAACTTTCAATGGACAGGAAGCTACCATATTTGGTTTCAAATTGGAGGTTTCAGAACAGTTAATTGTAAAAGCTTTTAAGCTTTCCCAGGAAGGAGAAAAGTGGTATAAGGGACAACTCATTACAGGAGGAGATCTCAATACTTTTATTAGAGATGAATACAGATATCCTAACTGGGCCAAAGGAATTCCCAACAATTATCTTAAGAAGGAATGGGAAGAAATAGTCAAACCGGTTAAGATTTTTCTCACTTGTGAGAGAAGGTATACAGTAGTATTTCTTTACCATATGAGGTTTTTTTTCTCATTTTGGAAGTATGAGGATTCTTAATTTTCCCTATTTCATATTGAAGAGCCTAACCAAAATGGTAGCTAGAATTCAAGCACACTAGGAAGCATCAGAATACATCCTGTATCATCAGCGAATTATCAAGGTTCTGGTTGAAGAAGAACTAAAAAAGAGAAAGCAAACTTGGGAACATTTCTTGTTTTACAAGGCAAGCCAACCTACACCAAAACCCCAAGTAACTGCTAAATTTTCTTCAACACAGGTTCAAATAGAAAGGACATCAACTACATCAGTTGAAGGAAGTTCCAAAAGAAAGGCAAAGAAGGAAAGTGTAAGCAGAGGTACAAAAAGTAGCAAAGAGAAGCCTTTAGCTGCTGAATCTGGAAAGAAAAAGGAGCAAGGTGAAATATATTCTACCCAGAAAACAAAAAGCATGAAAATGGTTCCTCTTGTTAGACCTTTTCCTAAGGTTTACACAAGAACTCGAAGAGGAAAGCTTGCATCTGAACAGAAATCTAAAGTGCAGGTGCTGCCTGAAATTCTAGAAGCACATAAACAGTAACAAGAAAACCAGCCTATTGATTCTGATGAGGAATTGTTGAAAGAAGCAAGGTATAAAGTGACTAGGAAAAACAAGAAAGAAGCAATAAAACCAGTTGTTGGAGATATGAAGAGACATACTAGGGAAAGAAACAAATACAAACTGAAATCAAAAGCCCTAAATAATCCTAGTTTACTGACTAAAGTAATAGTCATAGAAGAACAACATGCAAAGTTGCAGAATGTCGATCCTTCAATTACAGAAATCAAAAGATCTTTGAGGAAGCAAAGAGGTAAAGCTCCCATGGACCAGCCATCAGAACCTTCCAAAATAAGAAAGGTCCAAAAAGAAGCAGAAAAGAAAGAGACCATCATCAAAGAAGAAACAACTAGAATCACAAGGTCAAAATATTCTGCCAAAAATAAAACAAACTTGCATAACGTTGCATAGGCTATAGCTCACATGAAATGAAAGGGTAATTTTCCTTAAAAAATACCTTTTTGCATATTAATTCAAAGTTTTGAATGTGAAGATTAAAGCTCATTATATCCAAGCATATACAAGTGTTTTGAAGTACTTTCTGTTAAAATTTTGAAGTCAAAATGTTATCCTACTGGAAATTCTGGAAGCGTTTCCATTTTTTTCCGCTATTACAGGTACTACCAAAATTTCTGGTAGCACCTCTTATAACAGAAATATACAGCCGTTAGCAGAAACCTCAGGGCCAATTTTGGAAAGAAAACAACCCATAACAATATGTAAAGGAAGATGATGGATATGAGATAGTATGTTGTTGTTGAACGTTGTATCTAATGAAGCCATATGGTCATTTAATAGTCAAGTCCATAAATAGAAAAATCAGCAACAAAAGGGGCAACTAGACAGTTTTTCCAGCAGAAAAGTGTCATTTTTCCTCTTCTTCTCATCTACACCTATACTTTGTGTTGCAATTCGATGGGAGATTTTTTTAATATCTAAAAGACACCTATGTAACAAGTAAATAGTGTAACTACCAATTTAGGAGAGTTGGAGTTGGTGCCTCTCTCTCTATATATATCTTTTGTAAATATCATTTTAGGAGATGTTGGTTCACCTGAAGACCCAACTTAATAAAATAGTTTTTCTCTGCACTTCATGCTGGAGGATTTTGTGATTCAAGTTATATCTAATGTGTGGTTTGTCTATTTCCTTGTTTCAATTTTTTTATTATAAATTTGCAGTAGCTAGTATAGTATGAGTGAGAATCTTTAAGAGGATCTGATGATGACTTATCTACTTTCCAATTTTCTGTAAATTATAATATATGTTCAAGTAGAACTTGTTAGTGAAGGCTTCACAAAGGGTTTGTGGGATACTTTATACATATTTTTACTTTCTAGTTGTTTTCTTCCTTGTCAAGCTTGTTTTAATATTTCAAATCATAAATTACAGAAACTAGTATAGTATGAGTGAGAAATCATTAAGAGGATCTAATGATGACTTATCTACTATCTAGTTTTCTGTAAATCATAATATCAGTTCAAGTAGAAATTGTTAGTAAAGGTTTCACAAAAGGAATTGTGAAATAATTTATACGTTTTCTGACTTTCTAACCATTATTTTCCTTTCCAAGAAACAGAGTTTGTTACAAGGTTGTTTATGAAGTTGAAGTGATTGTCTTAAGCTACTTAGTTTCTTAGGATATTTATCAGCTACCTGTTCTCTTTCCTCTACTCCCCTATATTACTCACTTAACCACACAATTTATGATTTCCACAGCTTTCCAAATGCATGAAAGTTAAAGAGGAACACAATAATTTCAAAACTCCTTCAGAAGCCATCACACCACTCAAAAAGCCCTTTTAAATTTTGAAATGAAATCATGATGTGTAAGGCTTACTCCTTTTGCAGTCTAGGAGTAACTCCTTGCGCTAACACTCCCAACCTTGGTTTTGAATTCTGAGTGATCCTAGGAATTTTCTCACTTCATCCCATCCACCAAACACCTTTCCTAAGACTTCCATCACCTTCAGCACCCTTCATTTTGCTCTCGGTTGTATCATGTAGAAATACAGGGAATCCTGTAGGTTTTCTTGTAGTGGCTTGTTTTTAGGCCGAATTGAGGGAAAACCTCTAGGAATCCAGGCAAGGTCACCTAAACAGTCCCCCAAACCTTCCAACCATCCACCAACATCCCTAAGTCACCTGCCACATCACAAAGAGAGATTAGCTTCCACACTCCTCCATAAAAGGAAAAAAAGACAAAAAGAAAAAAGTAGATTTATTTTAGCCATTTACATGCACAGTAGTATGATGTTGATGTTTTGAATCTACATGCTTAAGATAGTAGAATTTCATACATGTTAATCTAGCATTCTTTCAGAAACATAGTCTCCTAACAGTTAGGTAGGAAATGGTGTGTTTTAGCATTGGATTTCAATATTTTTCCTTACTGCAGTAGACAATCTTTCTCTTATATTAGATTTCACTTTCCCTCATCAGTAATCAAGCTTCTTATGAATCCATAGAATTTTGGCTTCAAAAACCCTAGTGGTCTCTCACCAACTGAACAATGACAAAATGAAGAACCACCACTTTTACTTGTGTATACAACACTGTCACCTCCAAGTTTAAACGAACCTTGGGTTGATAAAGTAAAGTTGGTAGCCCCAGGCATTGCAACATTCTTGCTACAATACCGATGCTCATCAGTCGGTCCAATACTCCAAATGGGGCTCCTACTCTAAATGGTTTGAGGTCTAATTGGGACTTCACATTAGGGAGACCCCCTGTATGTTGGTGGTAACCAGTACTGTCAACATACCCTTTTATATATTCATTTATTATTGTATATTTGGATGATATACTAGTATATTGTGCTACCTTGGAGGACCATAGATCACATTTGACCAAGGTATTTGTGACATTGAAAAGTACCAACTACAAGAAATTATTAAGAATTGTGAATTTCCACAACGATATTTGGTGTATATAGTATATGTGATAGGGGGAGGAGAGCTAAAGATAGATCCTGACAAGATGGAGGCCATCATGAAATGATTAGTGCCTACCAATGTTGATAAGGTTGGGAGTTTTGTTGGGGAATCGTAGCACCTAAGGAAGTTCATAGCTTTTCTTTTAGTGGTAGAAACACCACTCCACACCATAACAATAAGTGGCAAGAGTTTTTAGTGGGAAAAGGATCAACAAAGGGACTTTGAGGAGCTAAAGAAGAAGATTAGTTAAACACCAATTATGGCATTTCCAAACTTGTAACAACACTTCAAATTGGAGACATATGTGAGTGGGTAAGTTATGGGAGTAGTCTTGATGCAAGAAGGAAGGCATGTATGCTAGTATTATGAAGTATTTCATGGAGCAATTATTAACTACCTTACCTATGACAAGGATCTCTATGGCCTATTGCAAGTTGTGAATAAGTGTAACAACTATATGATCAGAAAGGAGAAACTGATCCATATAAATAATTAACCACTTTGTTGGCTTAAGGGAGCCTGACTTGGGTTCAAAGTTGTTCATGCCAACCAACAAAACCCTAACGCTTGGCTATTTTAGCAAAAACCTTCGTAGTGCAGGCTGTGGTCTCACCTGAAGCAGTATTGGGGGATGCTAGAACTAGTTTTCTGCATCTAGAGACGTGTGATAAATGGTTCTTAGGCTTTGAGAGTTTAGATTCGCCTTCACGCAGATCAATATCTTTCTAGGGCTTGTCACTATAACTAAGTTAAAATGGCTCCCATACCTCTGCAAAGGTATATGATCAGTCTTTGCGAACCTTAAACAGATGATTTATCTATTTTTGTGCATCAATAAACAATCATAGGTCTGAGTTCGTACAGATCTATCCAATTCATCAGAAAACATAACAAAAATAACTTTTAACTTCGTGAAACTAGATAACTACTTAAATCATGCATAAATAAAATAGATTCAATGATTTCACGCAACATTCATTCATTATTTCATAAAAACATATCATTAAGCAATAGAATATAACATAAACGGATTTGACAGAAATGCACAGTAATTCTTCAAAAATAAGTCTTTATTGATCTTCAATGTTCAGATTACAGACTATTCTATGCTGCACACTCAGTTGCAGGGTTCCACACACTCAACTGCAAACTTACGAAGGCCTCCCATGCACTTAGTTGTAGGAACCTTCCCCTTCTCACCTAAGTAGAGGAAGCAGAGTCTTCCTGCCTTAGTACTCCCCCAAAATAGTTCATATCTTGACTTAGCTTTCTTCTCTGCCCTTAAGTTACCTCTAAGAATTGCTATAAATTGATTATATAGACTTTTCAATATAATACCATGGTCCATGGGCCATGGTATTGTCTCAAAACTGACTTATCTATCTATCCAAATTACAAGGGGCTAAGACCCCTTTGACTCCTAACTATCTGTGCACTCTGCATCTAAATTTTGTGGATAATTTACATCTTTTTACAAAAACATATGCAAAATTTGGGCTAACTAGCCCCAAAACTAACCCTAGGGACCTTGTCCCAATAGGCCCCCAACAAAAAGAGTGTGAATCTCTGTTGAGTCACTCAATTGGCGCCTCAATCTTGCTACGAGACCGCCCAACTAAACCTACATCACTGAAACTTCAACAACGCTCTGTGCCACAACCTTCTATACCTCTTCGACCAATTTCTGAGTTGTTGGCCCCTACACTATTAGGTACATTGTCTATTGTGTCTATTGTAGCCCCCTGAGCTTGCTCTAAAGTGGCAAAGTAAGCTGACAAGCATCCTCTAGCCATAGTTGTAATCGGGTTTTTAGTAGGGCCTCTTTCCTCTATAGTTATTCCACTTGTGCTTGCAGCTGCTTTCCCTCCTATAGTTTCACAAAGAATTGCACTGGTGCCAAAGTGCATGCAGTTGCTCGGACATCATCATATTGCCTCTATGTTTCTAGGACATTGGTGGTCAACTTCTGCAGGTACGAGTCCTCTTGCAGATTCGTCCAGATTTCCATTGTTGCATCAAACATCGAGGAGAAGTTAGTGACTATGGTATCCAATTTGTTCATTCCATCCTTGATTGTTGCTCCATGTTTCTCTCAAACCTCTCACAGAGTCGTTGGTTACAACTTCAACTGCATCTCTCATATCTTCATTTGGAAGTCGAAAATAACCCTTCCAATTTCATCCTTTTATGCACATACTACAGTAGCTAGTTTCCCTACCTTTTCTGAGGCTTTTTCATCTTCTGGTATGTTCAATTTGGGACTGACTTGAAAACCTCCTCGATCATTGTCTCCAAGCTCTAACATCATGTCTACAACTCCTCTTTTTCCTTCAGCACCTGAGTTTTCTCTACGAACATCTGTTCATTGTTGACCTTAAACTCACTGATGACAGTGAGGGCGCACTTCTCTCTAATCCTTAGTTCCTCTGAAATCCCCTTATGTAGCACATGGAGGGTCTAGAGCAGCAGTGCAGCCAAATTCAGTGCCATGTTTTTCACTGTACTGATCACAGTGCGATCCTCATCTGACTTTACACAAACTGACCCTTCTGGAAAGGGTATGACTTGGAGGTCTAGAGTCCGTTCTAGATCCTCAAATGTGCCACTTCCCTGTGTCAGGCTTGCCTGCACTCCACCCGCTTTCCCAATGCTCGCTTAGATCTTGTTAGCCTAGATTTGCAACTCACATATATCCTTTTGGATGGTCCCCAGCTTCTGGATATATTGTTTCTCAAACTGCTGCAACACTTTAGTTGTTGTCTCTCACCTTGTCCCGGATCTCATCAATATCACCTTCCATCAGCACCATTGGGTTAAGAAATGTCTGCTTCTCAGACTTATGCTTTTTGCATTGTCTAGTAGTCTTCTCCTGACCATGTCGCTTCAAGGTGAATGGAGTTCTCTACTCCTCACCCCCTCCTCCTTCCAGTGCATACAACTCATGCTCGTATGTGTGCTTCGAAGTAGACTTTTAACCTTCATCTATTTCCTGGAGATATTTTTCGGCCATCTCTTTTGCAGCATGCTCTTTCTCGATTTGTTCCTTCTCTATAGCTGCCTTAACAGATTCCTTCTTCTTCTACTCAGCTAAGGAGCGCACAACCTTCTTCGCTGCATCATTTCACTTCTGTGCATTAGAGCTATCTACACCTTTTCTTGTTCCCACATCAAGCATCATGGGTTCGTACCACTCCATTGTCTAATACCCCACAATTTATTGCACATCCGTCTTAGATACCAAATAAGGCAACAGATTCCATGTGTGTTCTAGGTCCTTTCGCACTCTGATTGACACACTATGGAAATCGGCCTTGAACTCCGTGTAATCCGTCAATTGTTCAAACGAGGTTGGGGACAACCTTGGCCTCTGATTAATCACCATTTGAAGGTTCATCTCCATTAGGATCCAGAAAATCTTCAACCCCTTGATTTGTGTCAAATCTTTTGTAGACCATAGCGAGGAGAACCCTGCTGCCTCGGGTAAATATTCCTTGTGCGGGGGAAACTGACTATCCTCCAAAAACCTCGAAGAAACTAACACAATAGCCAATAAAACCCAAGCATAACAAAATGGCTTGCTAAACTCCTTGTTCAAATCTAGCTAGGTATCTGCCAATGATGCATTGGGGTGGTCAGTGAAATACTTGATATACCATGTTAATGCATGGCCTTATAAAGATGTAACAAGTGTGCTTTCTTAATAGTATCTTCTGTAATCTATTGTGCTATTCAAACAACATCTGGGACGAACCAAAACTGTTATGGATCTTCGATCGCCGTTCCTTTAAAAATTGGCATCTTCATTGTGTTTTCCATGTTGAATGGTGTGGTTGGGGGTGGACGCATAGGTGAAGGTGTATGAGGAGGAGGTGGAGGTGGAGGTGGAGTGGATGGATGAGATATCCTTTGAAAACCCTGAGTTAATAATTGAACTGCACTTCACGACATAGTCAACACCGTCCCTTCGTCGTCGCTTGAAGGGGGTTCAATGAGTGACTATATTCTGGGCTAGATCCTCTGTTTCTTCTAAAGAATCTGCCACTTCGCATAGCCCCAAACATGAGGGTAACTGCATAATCCTCTTTTCACATAACAACATTTTAATCCAAGTCTTTAGTGATTTCAAATATTTACCTTGCAATCATTTAAAGATCCTTCGTTGCGCTTCGCTATAGCTTATATTTCCATCAATCGCAAAATATGTCAAAAAACTACCCAACGTGTGATCAACCAAATGATCCACAACCTGCGTGATATTGCTTTTTGATGCTTCCAGATGTCACACCAATTCAAGAGTCCAAACTATAGGACCTTCGAGCCTCCGCGTCCCTTGACTATCAGCTAATTTAGACAACCAATCATATAGTTCTTCAGGGAAGAAACAAAAGAATGCATCGGTCTCGTTCATGTATAAAAACCTCTGAAACCATTTCTCCTTGGATAATTTAGGTATCTTGTTCTCTTGAGCTGTGAATGTGTGTGATTTTTTAGTAATCCACTTATCAAGCTATTTCTTTGTAGGAAACCATTTATCACACATCTCTTAGATAGATCTCGGTCGTGACAACGGAACAATTTGTTGGCTTAAGGGGGCCTAAACCAGGTTCAAAGTTATTCATGCTAACCAAAAAAACCCTAACTATTGGCACTTTCAACAACAACCTGCATAGTGAAGGTTGTAGTCTCACACGAAGAAGTATTGGGGGATGCTAGAACTAGGTTTCTGCATCCATAGACATGTGATAAACAGTTCTTAGACTCTGATAGTTCAGATCTACTTTCGCACAGATTAGTATCCTTCTAGGGCTCATCACTGTAACTGTAACTAAGTTAAAATTCCTCCCAGACCACCGCGAAGGTCTACGATCAGTCTTTTGTGGACCTTAAACAAACAATTTATCTATTTTCACACACCAACAAACAACCCTAGGTCTGAATTCGTTTAGATCTATCCAATTCATCAAAAAACATTATAGAAACAAATTTTAACTCTGAGAAACTAGATAACTACTTAAACCATACATAAATAAGGTAGATTCAATGATTTCACACGACATTCATTCATTATTTCATAAAACCATATAATTAAGTGACAGAATATAACATAAACATATTCGATAGAAATGCATACATATTCTTCAAAATTAGTCTTTATTGATCTTCAATGTTCGTATTACAAACTCTTCTACCCTGCGCACTTAGTTGCAATGGTCCATGCACTCAAATGCAGACTTACCAAGGCCTCCTACACACTCAGCTGTAGGAGCCTTCCCCTTCTCACCTATGTACAAGCAGAGCCTTCCTGCCTTAGTACTCGCCTGAAACAATTCCTATCTTGACTTAGCTTTCTTCTCTGCCCTTAAGTTACCTCTAAGACTCTCTATGACTCGAATATATAGACTTTTCAATACAATACCATGGTCTGCGGAGCATGGGTGAATTTAAAAACTGACTTAACTATCTATCCAAAAAAGGGGCTAAGACCCCTTTGACTCCTAACTATCTACGTGCTCCACATCTACATTTCGAGGAGACTTTACATCTTTTTACAAAAACTTATACAAAATTTGGGCTAACTAGCCCCAAAACTAACCCTAGGGACCCTATCCTAGCACAGTTGTTGTAGCTGCTACAAACACCATCCAATTTCTTTCCCATGCTTAGATTTTGGAGCATCCCTTATGTCCATAAGAACTCATCATTCAATTTCATCCAGTATTCATGATATCTTAAAGACTTATATTTCCATGAAATTCTTTTGATGTCTTTTCTTGATCCTGATTGCAACCTTTTCAAATAGAAGCCATCTCTTCCCTTGACTTTGAACCTTTTTCAGTTTTCCCTTCAGATATTCTGCAATATTGGAAGATAGGAAAACCTTGAGGATATGAATTGCATAATCCAGAGAGGTGGACTACCCTTGAGCTCATAAACTTCACAATCCTAAGAGGCAGCCCAACCTCAAGCTTAGAAATTGCACAAAAGCTTCCCCTACCTCTCAAAAACTGCACAATTCACTAAGCCAAGGAGTTACCTAGTCCCTTGTGATTGGGAATTGTGAAATCCTTCTAGGAAGTGTGAATGGCTAGTTTCTTGAAAAATAAAAAAATAAAAAAGAGACAAAGTAATCCCTAGAAAATAGGAAGTGGATAATTAGTTTCCCAAAGAGTGGCAAAAGTTTCTATTTTTGACTTTTGTGTAAGTGTCAAATTTTCCTTGATTTTAGGCATGTGCATTATAAACCCTAACTATCCTAGATATATGTAATAGATTCCCATAGATATCATTTTCACTTTCAATCTTGGAGCTCTCGCCTTCCCAAGGAGATTGAGGAACCTTCAGTAGAGTTTGCGATGCTTTTTCGGGTGAGTTTTACTTTTGTCGTCTTTTGTCTTTTTTTCATTTTGATTCTGCGAGTGTTTTTTTCTTGTTTATTTTCATATTTTCTAGCACTTTATCTTATATTAGCTTGTACAAGTGTTGGTTAGGCTATTCATTTTATTTTAAAAGTTTCACATCAGCTTCATGCTTTTACCCATTAGTGGTCATATTTTTAGAATATCTTTGTGCATGCTTGTCTTTACTTTTGCATGTCGATCTTTTGAAATTGATTTTCATTGATATATATTTCTTTAGTCATATCCACACTCTTACTTTCACTATCACTCAGATCTGCCACATTCCCATCTTCCTCCTGGGTAGAGATACTCTTTACCTGGCTAGCAATTTCCATGATCAACAGTGCATTGCATAACTCCAAGGCTCAAGCCTCATGATTGGCCTCAAATAATGTACAATGCATATTCCCTAGTCTTACAAACTATGCACTGCATACTTCTAAGGCTCAAGGCTCACCCTTGGCCATTGAGACTATGCAATGCGTAATCTCTCCCACACTCTACCTAGGCTGAGATTACGCATTGCGTAGTCTCCAGCCTTAAGCCTCTACCTTTAATCTGAGATTGCACAATGCACAATTCATGAGGCCAGTCTATTCCCTTAGCTGAGGAATTTCATAGTTTTTCCTCTCAGTCTTATGATTGCTGCCTTGAAGCTGCTTTGTGAGTCATTTTTCTTTAGCTAATTTATGTTTTTTGTGAGTGCATTTTTCTCCTATAGGTACTGCATCTTTTGAGCACTTGTCTTGATAAGTTACTATCACTATGGCTCCCAAGAGATTTGTCTCAATGGACACTACAAAGAGCAACATGATGGAGCTAGTTGAGAGCAATCTAATGATTTTTCCATTTTTCTCAGACACTCAACTATTTATAGAGAAGGAATCATATATTACATGCCAGAAGGTGAATGAGGCATTCTCATGAAAATGTTTCAAAGAAGATCTTGAAGATCGTCATGTTTATATCAATGTCCAAAGGTCATTATTACACACGATTACATGCAGGTACCCGATTTTTCCATGTGTAGACATTACCAACTGGATATTGTGCCATACGGATAACAATACCATGACTCTAATCAATGCGAGTGGAAAAATACTTGCCTCTTTGTTGGCACCTGATTACTAACTTATGTATCATTTTCCAATGCTAGAATCACTCATGGATTCCCTTTGTTATCCTCCACAGTATCCCAAGGTTGAGAAAGGAGATCAAAGGAGGTAACCTGAAACCTCTTAGGGTTTAGCAGCTAGCCCTACCAAACCAGAGAGGGTTCTCTCTATGAGCTCACAACCAATGATGACTTGAGTGGGAAAATATGTTAGGCTAGTTATTTAAGCTCTTAGGGTTTTGAAAATTTTAGGGTTTTTCTAGATGAGGAGTGAAAGTCAGGGAACTAGGTCAAAGGATTAAAGGTTTCAGCTACAAGAGATATAAAGGAGTAGGGTAGGTATTCCGTTGCGATACTTTGGACTTTTGTCAGTGTATTTTAGGGTGGAAAATAAAATACCAAAATAAGCATGGCAAGCATGAATTCATCTATCAGAAGATAAGTGACATAAACATGAAGTTCCTAACAAGACAAAGCTTAAAACTAAGAATTATGTTTAAAACCTCTTAGGAAAATCACTAAAAAGAATAGGCATGGAAAGAGAATGGAATTATCATTCATATAAAAGTATAATAGAGAGAAAACATTATCACAAACTCACAACAAAAGAATTCTTGAATAATAGTTGCAACTGTCCTTTGAATTTCTGCAAAAGTGAAGTACAAGTTCCAAGAGTTCTACTCATGGATGTCCAACCTGTTCTATGACTGAAAACTAGATACATATAGATAAAAAAAAATTGCCCCTCTCTCAGGTCCAAATCCTTCAGTTTAGGAACTGATTAGATGAGGTGTTCAACAAAACCCTAATGTCTAGGGAGGATAAAACAAATCCTCCATTTAAACTTTGACTGAACTTCTCTCATAAATGAGGACTACGTTTACATGAAAATAACTCTAACCATATTATTTACCTCTTATTACATCATAGTTACATTAAATACAAGCAACTACATCATAAAAACTCAAATCTAGTTGATAAAACTAAGAAACAGTAGTTCCGGGCAAAAGCAGAGCGAATTCAGGCAAAAGCACAACGTGCTAAGAGAAAGTGCAATGAAATTGGTAGAATTGATTTTTGGAGGACCTCCCAAAGCCCAAACCCTAATATAAAAAGTGTTGGAGATAGTTTTGGATGTCAGATACATGATGGAGTCCTCAAGCACTAAAAATGGTTTCTCCCAAAGGTACGCCAAAAGCGGAGCGAGCTCTTCAAAAAGAGGGTAGAGAGGTGATTTTTGAGTAGTTTTTAGCCTTTTCCACCTACTAGAACAAACTACAAATTTTCTCCCAAGGGTTAGAAGTGATGTACAAGTGATAAGGAATCCAAATGTCATTTGGAGCTCCCATAAAAAACACAGCCTCGGGCATGCTGCGTTTTTGACCTAGTGACTGTATTTACAAGAATTGGCAAAAACCAAATTTCTCCAAATTTCTTCAAAATCAGTCCAGAGTTGCTCCATGAAGACCTAAAATGCTATGATATGCTATGAGGGAAGCATCACCAGGAAAATACAATTTAACCTTATCTTTTTTCTTGATTAGGGTTTCCTTGCGTCTTTCCTTCAACTGCTTGACCTTGACTTTGGAGACATGATTCCTTATGTAGTAATGAGCAGCCATGTGCCTTTGCAACATGTTGTCTCTGTTGGCCCTCTTCATGAGATTTTCCAAATGGAAATTCAGTTTTTCAAGCCAAAATTTCCTATTTTCATTGATTTCTGTTGCAATTAGGTCAACTGAAGACATTTTCTGTCTTTGTTGTTGAAGTGCCTTTTTGAGGCCTCTAGTCCTTGGCCTCTTCCTTTTCATCTTCTCTTCATGCTCATCTGAGTCATCTTTGTCAACTACTATGTTTCCCTTTAAATATTCTTTTCTAACATCAACCTTATGCTTATTCAAGAGTAGTTAATTTACCCTCAATTTCTTATTCTCCTACTCTAGGAATGAAATCATGAAATTGGCCTTAGACAAGTTGTCCTTAAGCTCTTTGATCTTAGCATATTTCTCCATGATTAACTGCTTTAATGTCTTATTATCTTCATTAACCTTCATGTCTACTATATCAGTGTCAAGATGGAATGTCTCCTCATCTTGCAAAGGTGCCTCATGCTGTGATGATGATCCTGTTCCGTTGATGTAAGCTTGGCCCCTTCAACAATGTTTGGAGCAAACACAAGCTTCCTTCCTTTCTGATATGTTTGAGTCACCTTAGGCCTAGGTGTCCTCTTGACTAACATTTTTCTAGATGAGACAATCTCCGTATGCTTGGATGGTGCTAATGGTGTACTTTGGCTTGTATATTGACTAGTAGAAGACAAAAAGACATTTGACTGAGTGAATGTCTCCCAAGTGATATTCTTTTGTGAAAACTAATGCAATACAATTATTTTGACGACGGCATGGTGAAAAATTCTAGTTTGATGATCACTTTGTTTATGCTACACCTTCTCTACCATTTTAGCCAAGATCGTGTAGAGGTAGTAGGGTAATTTAAGTGGGTTTAGCCCTGTGAAATGCATGAAAAATTTGACATGGTACTTGTACAATCTAGAAAATCTGACCTCACATGTAAAATATTTCATAATGATCCTCATCAATGGAGAAAACTTCTCAAGGAGCTGTCCAAAAGGAAAAACCTTCTTAATGATGTGCTTGTAGTGATTTGTTATGAAGGGTTTGTAGTTTTTCACATCCAAGTCTAGGCTCTTAAACCATGTTTCTCCATAGTTTGATATCCCTGTGGCTGCTTCTATGAATTCAGCTAAAATTGTGAACCTGACCCCTGCAACAGTGACCTTATCTCTCCTAAGTTTAGTGGAAAACAAGCTAGTCAACTTGGCATGATACTTAACTCATTGAACTTGCTCACAGAACGCTAAACACCCTACATTCTGAAAGAATTTATTGGACAGTGAGGAGGACATAAAATCATGAGTGTTGAGTTGTTCATACCTTGATATTTGATCTCCCTTATTATAAGATTTATTTCTTCCTCCATGTTGATACCTGGCAAGAAAAATCCCTAGTGGGAAAATTAGGGGAAGTGAGTGAGGGGATATGATGAAGGGTTTAGCGAAGGGAAATGAGGGTAGGAAAATTTAGGGAAATAGGTTAGGGTGTTAGGGAACTTTTGGAATTGAAAGGGATGAAGTGGGTGTAGGATTTAGTCTAGGGAAATTTTACACAGTCTCAACCAGGAAAACTGTCAAAAATGTAGCGTTGGGACAAATGGAGGGTGTGCACCATACAAACAAGGAAATAAAGCTAACAGAGGTATCAAGAGGCCTGAAATCACTTGTAGAATGCTGATTAAAACTTCAATTTCCCTTTGAGAACCCTTGAAAGTGAGTTTATAGCTTTTGGAGAGAAAACCTAGCGTGGCTGCTGAAAGTGTGGCATGGCTGCTAGAAAGCACAATGTGGATGCTTGGAAACAATTGTTGAAGTATCCTTTGGCACTAAAAACAATGAGGAAGTGGCTTGATGGTGATTGAGGGATATTTTCTAATGAAATGAGTGAGATAAATGAATTGTGATGGTCTTTTATAGCTTGTAGAAGTCAATTTCTTCATAGTAGTAGGTTGGCCTACCATATGTTTTTCACTTTTGCCTTGGAAACTATGTAGCTTTAGAACATTGAATGTAGATTTAGAGAATTAAGAATTATTACATCATTTTGAAACAAAAACGTTAGAGAAAATTCCCTATTACTACTCCTTCATTTTCCAGATTTATGAATGAAATGACAGATTTTGATGACTTTAACCCTATTGACCTCATGGTGACACTGAGCTCAATGAGGACCATGATGATATGAATGAGGTTATGATGATGACCTTTCAGTGATGGCACATCCAACTGAGTGATGGAAATGTCTAGAACATGAAATTCTTTTGAAGTAGTAATAGATCTAGACACACAAGCGAGTGACCAATTTTTTATTTTGAAAACCTAATGAAATGATAAAAATTTGGCTTGATACCCTAACACAAACCTTGTAAGATCATATTTGATCACTGGTGACTGGCAGGACTGATACACACTAACATTGGCTCTGGCTGGGGATGGCATCTCCTTTAGGAGGTGTCAAGAACACCATAGATCAAGTAGCCTTATCCATTAGGCATGGATTCAAAACACAGACAAATCTCAAAACTGAAAACTGATTTACTAACTGACATCGAAAAATAATTAAAACAAACTGAATCTTTCAAGCTAGTAGCTGGTCAAAGAAGCCTTATGGCCTTCTCCTCAACCTTCAAGCACCCATGATAGCCACTTCACACACTGATAAGAAAGTAAATTGGTATGTACAATGATAATGAAATTTTCCAGAAATTTCTCAAGGTAGTGCTTGAGAAGCCTACCATTGATTTCTCCTCCTGAATAATCTTGTCCATTCATTTTTTCTAGCAAATAATCGTTCTTTCCTCTCAAAGATGATATTTTGTATGGTCCTTTCGATGGATTTTCAAACTTGTCTTGCTTTCCTTCTCTTCATTCCATGCATCCCAACGAAGAACTACATCTCCCATGTTGAAATTATTTGATTTAGTCTTGTGGTCATAAATCTTTTTTATTACTTCCTGAAGTTTAGAAGTATTCTAAAATACTACCTCCCTGGTCTATGGGTAGCCAAATCTTGACAATATATTAGATTCAACAAACTGAATGACTATAAAATCATTAGCTTACTTGGTTCGGATCACTTTAATCCATTTCATGAAGTAATTTGTGGCTGTTAGGATCCATTTGTGCTCGGCTGACAATGAAGGATGGATCTCCCCAACAAAGTCAAGACCCCACTGCTGGAATGGCACCGAGATTGAAACAGACTGTAATGGAAATGGTAACAATTTTCTGTTCCCCTGAAAAATATGACATTCATGAAAGCTCATCATAGTTTTATACACATCAGCAAAAAGAGTTAGCCAATAAAAACCAGCTGTTATGAAACCAACTCACAAAAAGATAGAAAAGATAGATGAACGCCTTAGAAATAAGCCTCTTCAAGGGGGCAACCTCCTTTACATTACACAAATGAACAATTCTTGGATGATACAAATGAAAAGACCTCCTTTCTATATATATGAGTCTAAGGGGTCATAATATAATCAGAGCTGACATAACAATAATAATGTAAGGGCACAATAATAACAATAGTGGGCTTCTATGGGGCACAATAGTAATAATATGGGGACTACATGGGTACAACAATATAATAATGGGGGTGTACTAATAACAATAAGGGGTTACACTAGTAGCATACGGGCATAACATGCCCCTCTCCTTCAAAAAGTGTTGTCCTCAACGCTTGATTAGTTTTTGATTATTCTATATAAAAATTTTGTCCTCCTGTGTGGAATCTTCAATGGGTAAGTTCTTCCACTTGATGAGATACTCTAAAATTGATCAATTTCCTAGTTGTCGGGTTCTTGCTTCTATGACTGCTCCAGGTTCCAATATGATTTTTCCTTCCTCTTCATGTTCTGGCAATATTGTTTGAATTGGGATATTCTGCAACTTTTGAATGAGTGGCCACACTTCTTTGTCCTTCTTCCATTCATCCCTTGCATCTTTTATCCAATTTGGTTGGATAATAGAAATAGCACAAAACAATGCTTCCACATCCTCATCCTTTCTTGAGAGTGCATCTGCAACAAAAAATTTCTTCCCTTTTTTGTAGATGATGTCAAAGTCATAACCCAACATA